>CAOLHI010004315.1:0-124239 GCA_948474755.1 Ctenosaura bakeri | reverse complement strand
CTAAAAGCACAGCATTATCATTGGCTACAGCTCTGATGGCTGGTGATGTCCATGTGACTGGGATGGTGAATCCCTCTCTGGTTTTCACCCAAACTTTATAAGAGGTATCTAAGGCCATTTCTGTACTAGACTGTTACAGTGCTATTATTCCACTTTCAACATCCTATGGAATCCTGGTGTTTGCAGTTTAGGGAGGGGCCTTTGAGGCCCCTCCCTAAACTGCAAACGCCAGTGCGATGAACCTGATGGGAGGGGATCTTGACAACAGAGCCTCCTTGGCAACTGAGAGTGTTTAAGCTGCTTGGCTGGTGAAATGGAACCCTGGATAGACCAGGGGAGGGGCTGGTGGAAAGAGGAAAACAACAGATTTTATCTGTCTGGAGAGTGATTGAAGGGGAGTGTGATGTGTGGTGTGTTTGGAGAAGTTGGAGAATTGAAGAGCTCTGTGGGAGAGAGAACTGAGAAACTGGGTATATGAGAGATAGTGAATGCATAGAGAGAGAGAGGGGAGTGCTGTTTATAAACATTTAGATACAAGACACATTTAAAGTGACAGTGTTACAATAAATGTTTGAAGTTCTGTGTTTCTTAAAACAGTGTCACAGAGTTTTATTTTGAATCCTGGAATATACACACTACCAATAATATCATCTTTACCTTAGTGCCAATAGTACCACAGTCTTGGAAAATATAAATCACTGCTGATCCTTACATCTGGGAGAAGGGCAGACTTAAGGAAAGCAGTAAAGGGAGATAATCCTGAAGGAGGAAGCCAAGGGGGGGACAAAAGTGAGGAAGGGATTGCATTCTCAGAGAGGGAGAACTGAGGCAGACCTGCTTGTCCTGGCCCTGGCTTGATTCAGAGATCTCCCTGGCTGTTCAGTTCTGATCACAAAGAGATGTCAGGCTGGGCGGGCCTTGAGTGCGAGGCTTGGATGCGCCTTTCACACTTGGCACTGACGGGTGGTGGTTTCCCATCCACTTGTTACACTCAGGATTCCATAGGATGTTGAAAGTGGAATAATAGCACTATAACAGTTGGTGTGGAAATAGGCTAAGTTGATTACTGTAGTTTGGGTACAAAATTTAGCACTGAAAAGCTTTTAAAACTTCCAGCTGAAGACTAGAAGGGATTTACCACCAAACTGATATGGGAGTTACCTGCTGCCATTGAGTTATAGGGAACAGTGAAGTTTGCTTTTCCTCCCTGGATGCTAAACATATTTACTTGGGAATAAGAATTCCATGGTAGAAAAAGATTACATGTTAAAAGAAAATAAAAGTAAACAAAATGAGCATCTGTAGTCTTCTATGGCTATTTTCGCATGAGACTGCTATAGCACTATTATTCCACTTGCAACATCCTATGGAATCCTAGGGTTTGCAGTTTTGGGAGGGGCTGGCTGGCCCCTCCCAAAACTGCAAACCCCAGGATTCCATAGGATGTTGTAAGTGGAATAATAGCGCTATAGCAGTCAAGTGCGGAACGGGTCTATGCGCCTGACCAGTCATATCTGGTTGGTTGTGAGATGGGATTGGGTAGGGGTTCTGAGCTGCAGGCCATGGACTTCAACTTAGTGGCTATTCAAGTGCAAAAGTTGGAGGAGCCCATCAAAGCTTTCAAAATGTCCCCCCCCCGGATTCAGATTCATGCTTGTTACTTGTCAACCAGCTTCCAGGTACTTCTTCTGAACAGAAACTGCAGCATCTCAGGTAGGTGATAGGCAAGTGGATCTTGGTAAATACCATGACTATTTTGATAAGACCATGTTTCAAAGTTCTGGACAGTCCATACTCAAAGCTGATATATTAATCCACATACAGTGATTAACATATAAAAGTAAAACAGACTTCCTCAGAAGGTGAGGGGTTCTCCTTGTGAGAGATTTTATCTGTCAGAGGGAAATGTAATGAATGCTGTAGCAGTGGATTTCCTGAATATAATGGGTTGGAACTGATGACCTTGGTGGTCATTTGCAACTTTGATTCTACAACAGCTGGTATTTCCTTGCATGTATAGGTAATGTTTGTGCCGTTTACAACAACATCTTTAAAATTCCAGGCCAATTCTCACTTATTGCTCTGAGTGCATGTACTGATGGCTGCTAAGCAGAGCTTTGTGGGGTCTTGTTTTGTGTTAGGAACACATGATTGTGTTCTCTTTGCACCTCATACTTATCTGGGTAACTTTTGCTGACCATACAGCTGAACGTTGTATTATCTTTCAGGACCAGCTTGCTTCTTGGCAGCTCATAAGATGTATGATAATGATACTGCTTCTGTTTTTGTTTTAGGCTACTCATTGTTACTAGGAAAAGCTGATGGGGGAATATAGGCCACAAATCCTATTTTTATGCTGAACCAGAGAGATGATTGGAATGCAGTGTTTATGCTTTGAATAACGTAAACTATTTCAGTGGTAATCTTTTAAACAAAAGCATGTGTATTTGGCTTTTCAAAAAAGAGCTAAGACCAATCAGTTTAAATAACTATTAATGGCTCAACATTTGAACATTTTTAATGCTGCTGTTGTTTCATTTGATGATTACAAGCTGTCTTTTATATGACAAAATAAACTTTTGTCATGTTACTGTTAAAAAAATATATTATGATTTAACATATATAAATTTAAATCATGTTTATATCATTTTTACATCATTACATATGTTTTTTTCATTTTTTAATTTGTGAAAAAAATGGTTTCATTATTGAAAGGGCTGAGAAGAAGAATCTCTCAGAAACCCTTACTGATAAAAGGAAACAACAAAACTGAACCTCAGTTTCAAATTCATCCACTGAAATTCTGATTCTATATGTATTTTGAAGCTACTTTCATAGCACTAGACTGTAAATATTTCATGTAGCTATAACTAGACAATTTGAAAAATAAGAAGGGATGTTAATTAGTCATAAACGGGAGAAGTCTAATTAACTTGAAATTTACGACATTGACCTCTCTGTCTATATAGTATACCCTTGCGTTCTATTTTGTCAAAAAAAAGCTCCATGCTGAGAGAAAGGTGGCATACAAATGAAATAAATAAAATAATAACAAATAAATATTACTAAGCATCTTTATAAGGTTTTGTTGTTTAAAGACACCTGATTGCATGGTGCTTCCAAATACAGTAACATGTACCTCATGAAGATTAATAATAGATAAATCATAGTGGCAAGTATAATGGAAATATAATATATCTAATTTAGATGGAATTGTTCAACTGCCTTTTAGAAATTGCACTTCTACCCATGACATACCTGAACTCCTTCCCTGTTGCACTGATGCTGTACATTATGGAGAAGCAAACCCCAGGTTAGCCAACCTGTATGCTCAGTAGAGGGCTGCAGCTTGTTACGGCTGCCTGAGAAAAACTTAGTATATGAGACACATTTACAATATGTATTTATTGGCATCTATCCTTTACTTTCTTAGGTGTATACCAAAAATATAGGAATCAGTGAAGTGGCCCTAGTTACAAAGAAATGTTTGAAAACTTACAGGCAGGGTTTGTCAGAGGGATAAACTTTCATGAGCTGTTGTTCTCTGCATAGCTGCATGCTCCTTTCAATATGATCCCTTGCCACTTTCCTTATAATGTCTCCTTGTTGGCTGTCATTTAGCTACTCTTAATAAAAAAACAGTAAAGACAGCCTGAAACATCTATGTGTGTGCATCTGCCCACATGTGTGTTTGTGTGTGCATGTATCCATGGCAAAAAAAAGGTGTTTGATTCAAATTTATTTTCCAGAGCTCTCCTCCAGTGTTGTTGATAGTTTTGTAAAGCAGAATTTTTTTAAAAATTGCATTACATATATGCCCACAACTTAGCTGTCTAGCTGTAGCATTGTAGGCGGTGTGTTTGAAGGCTACTGCCACTTGGATTTAATATAAGCTACTGCTTCTAGTCTTACATGCATAGCCTGAAACAAATGATAGGTTCTCCCACAGGAAGGATAGGGAATCTATAGTAGCAGGGGTGTAGGTATGGGGTAGGGGCAAAATGAAGATATTGCCTCCCAAAATAAGAATTCTCCAGTGAAATTTGCAATCAGTCCCAAATTTCTAGCACTACACACAGAGAGAAAAACTGAAAATAATTCACATCTAGAACTTTGCATTCTCATGGTAACTTTGACTGCTCTTTTCCTTTGGATGCCTAAATTGTATTGATAAATGCTCAGCAGAAGTTCTAAAGTTTTAAATAACACTGATAGAAATGTGGGGAGTGAAAGAACATTGCATTTCGAGGTGAGGAAGAATTCTTCTTTGAGGGGAATGCTCTCGTTTCCTCTCTTGTAACTACAAATCTGCACAACAATCTGGAGGTTGTTGGACTCCAGCTTCCATTGGTCTGCAACAGCATGGTCAGTTGTCAGGTGTGGCTGGAACTGTAGTCCAACAAAATCTGGAGGCCCACAGATAACCACAAAGAGAGCTAACTATTTCTCTGAATTGCAACAAATGTTGTCTACTCTTTATTGGAAACAACCTAAATACCCCTAAAGGTACCAGATCCAGTTTGACTTGGAAGTTAAGTAGGGTCAGCATTGATTAGTAGTTGGATGTAAGACCACCCATGAATACTAGGTGCTGCAGGTTATATTTTAGAGGAAGAAACTGGCAAAATCACATCTGAGTATTCCTTAAGAAAATCCTATGAAACACACGGCATCACCTCAAATTGATAGGCAACTTGAAGGTACACACGTGCACACACACACTTTATTGCAACATTCCAAGGCCATTTCTGCACTAGAGGCCATTAGCATGATATATCACTACAATACCAGCATTGCCATTCGCATGATGCCTTCGGGTTAGGAATGCAGTTTTTCGTACCATCCACCTTCAGTGGATGAGTGGTGGTATTACCATCTGTGTTCCTTCTGCACCACACCGTCCATGGCCACTCCCTGTCCCCATCTTTACCCAGCCCCACTGTCCCTGATTGTTTTTTTTTTCTTTGTAAGCTGTAATAAACACAGCAGTACACTATTGCATTTTCACACTATAATGCCTAAAAATGTATTTAAAAAAGTTTTAACTCAAAGGAGAACTTTCAAATAAACACAGAGGGGTGATAGATTTTGAAGTTGCCACCCATGGGAGTTACTGAGGGAGGGACAAGCTGGGCATATCCACAGCCCACCTACTGCTGGACAACAGGAAGTGCTATCAAGTGCTGTTACAGTTCCACAGTGAGCAAACTGATGGGACTGAAGTACTAAAGGAGGTGCTTAATGGTTATTTTCAGGAAATAGGACACGGTGTATTTGCAACGTTTGGGGATGGGATAGCAGATGGATAGCAACAATATTGTGTGGTAGCATGGCTCCTGATCCAGAAACAACCCACTGCTATGGCAGTATAGTGACATTGTGTGGAAATGGCCCAAGTCTTACCATCAATTGAGGTTCTTTTACGTCTGACTGCCCGTACTCTCCTTTCACAAGCCAGCAATTTAGCTACTCCAAATATCATGTAGCCTCAAGAACAGGATTTTACCATTGGATAACTTGGTCTGATGCCCAAATGAGGTAGATTTCATAATCTTAGTAGAAATATATTTCCACTTACTTATCCTGCTGCAGATACATGCAAGCCATAGAACGGTGCTTGAAAAAGCTGCTTGAAATTTGTTTAAAGTGCTCAGTTAACATAAAGAAGGATTTTGTATTCAGTACATGTGAAATCACACAAAAATGTTGACCATCAATGCACGTTGCTGTATTTATGTATTGCTCATGTAGCACCTTCCTTGAAGTTTCATTGGGAAGCTGTACTTACCACAGCACTGTTGGTAACTGTCCAGTATGTTGCTTGTACTGATGCACAAAACACTACCACAAAACAGAAGAATCCCTACGGATAAGCAGAAGGAAACAGTAGAATGAATACTTCTGGGAAAGGTTGTTATCATCATTTCTAGTATTTGTGTTTATGTGCTATTTCATATATATTTTTATGCACTAGGAAGTTCAACATCCACAGCATCTTTGTTGATTTGACAGAATGCAAACTACTGCTGTAAGAACAGCTGGTAAGCCTACTCCCAGATGCACAAATGAAGTAATATTTAAATATACTTGAAGCCTATTGCCAACATGTTGGCATACTCATGAAACAAACTGGGTCACCAACCTACCCTGCCAATCAATGGATAGTCTGTCCCCAGCGCGGGTACATGTATGCTCTTTCTTTATAACCCTTTTGTTTCTCTGTAATTCCTTTGTTTCTTCCATCTGCCCCCCCCCTTTTTTGTTTTCCCATCTTCTGTGTCTCTGTCTCCCACATGACCTCTCCCATACACATTTTCCTCTTCCTTTTCTTTCTTTCTCTTTATTCCTCATGCACTTTCAGAGACATTTACATGCACTTCATTCATTCAGTTCATTTATATTCTCTCTGTCTCCTGCTCTTTTATAGCATTTTAGTTGATTTATCATTTGGCTCATAACCAATTTAGCAATCAAGTTTTAAAAACTTTGCACATTATCAGAGCCTTAAGCATGAATACCTTTTGGAAACATTGCATGAAGAGTACAACTTACGATTTTAAAATTCAAAAGTAACCAACTCATAGGTAGAAGGAAAGGCTTTATTATTCATTCTCTCTCTCTCTCTCTGTTTCATTCCCTAGCATATTTAGATACCTGACAAAACCAGCTTAAAATATAAGTATTTGCTGCCTTTCCTTTCGCTGACTGATTGTTGAAAGCAAATGTTAAATCACCAAATTCTTTATTTAGTTTATCACAGATGAGGCTCAGCCTCTCAAATATCTATCATATTCCAAGTACGCTGTTCTGTCTCTTTCCCTCTTCCCTCCTTCTAGAACACACTGCTACTAATTCACTTCCATATCGAGGGACCTTGTGCAGGAGACCACCTAACTGTGTTTTACCTATGGACAGGCAACATTCAGTGTCGTTTCTGTTTAGGATATTTCAAGGAATCTGGAAGGTCTGAGGGTCC
Organism: Ctenosaura bakeri; assembly: GCA_948474755.1. Classification (NCBI taxonomy): domain Eukaryota; kingdom Metazoa; phylum Chordata; class Lepidosauria; order Squamata; family Iguanidae; genus Ctenosaura; species Ctenosaura bakeri. The sequence continues at coordinate 117,263 of CAOLHI010004315.1, read as the reverse complement.
AGAAATAGTTTTGGGGGGACCCCAGGCAGCCCGAAGCTGCAATTTGACTGCTACCTGTTGTAAAGCCAATGGGGGGAATGCAGGGCAACTTTTCCAAGTACAAAAACCTGTGATATCATTTCCTACACATGGAAAACCAAAGGCCTACCTTTCTTGTGGAGGTATATGCAACTTACTCAAACTCTCGGAATGCCCCGTGATAGGGCAGTTTGGCCACTGTGCCCACTGTAGCCAAATCCAAAACAAACTTGGGAGAAAATTTCCACTTTATGTTACTCAGATATATGAAGCCGTGACAACTAGGGGTCATCCAGGCTGGAGATGAGAGTGCAAATTCCCCAGTTTTGGGAGGTTCAGCTCCATGCTATAGCAAAGAGCTATTTAAAAATCACCAGCTTAACTAGTAGAGCAGCAGCCTGCTACAATTTACAAGTCTTGTCTAAGATTCCTGGCTTCAGAATTATTCAGTTCTGAGTGTATATTTTTTATACCAAGTTCCAGTTGCTAGATTTTGGGATTTTATTAAAAAAGAAAAGTCATTTTTGTAAGTCTGAAATTTGCTAATCTCTGTTTTAGGTACCATGAGTACTATTGTGATGCTTGACCTATGGCAGATGCTTCATACATTCTGTGCCTTTTTTGATTGGCCTCATAAAACATATTACTACCAAATGGACTTTGGAATTTGTTACACAGTCAATATAACTATTGCAACATTTATACATGTAACCATTGGGGGTTAGTAGCTTTGATATCAGTGATATGGTATACATGGAAAGTTGTTGTTGTGTGCAACTCTGATTTATAGCAACCCTAAGGCAAACCTATCATGGAGTTTTCTGGAATGGAGAGTGTGTGATGTGCCCACGGTCACCCAGTGGGTTTCTATGGCTGAGCAGGGAATTGAATCCTGGCATCCAGGGGCATAGTCCAACACTCAAACCACTACACCACAGTGGCTATAATATACGGAAAGTGGTCAACTTATTTAGGGAACAGGATTCAATACCTTGGATAGCTCCCTTAAGGATCAGACTAAAATGTAAAGTGGATTTCCTGATATTTGAGCTAGCTCTCACTGCTGCATGCAATTCGTCATTGGATGTTGGCAGTTACTGAGTGGAGATTTGTATGAGGGAATACATTCTCAGGAAATTATTTGTCCAGTCAGCTCAGTTCTTAACTAGGACTAGTGTACATACCATAGCAGCTCCGTGGAGATGCCTCCCTGGGATGGCTTCTGACATGCAGACAAACATTCATCCTGGAAGTCAGAACTTCCTGCCACCTTCTGAGCAAAACTGGGGAACACTTACCCTTGGGAAGCCATTTTCAAAAATGGCCCCATGTCAAATGCAAGAAATACACCAAAGTGCCTTCTGAAAAGTAGACAGCAGTGTAAACTGCATAGCAGAAAATTGCTATGCATTAAGAACCTTTTGTTGTTAAGACCTATGATTCTTAATGTATAGCAGAAACTATTAGCTCAAGAAGGGCACAAACTCTGTACCTATATAGTTGTGGGGAGATTGTGGAGTAGTGAAAACACACTTTCCTCGACTCCACCTATGTGTGACTTCAAATATGCAATTTGACATTGCAAGCACCTTTAATAATCAGCAGATAAAAACTGCTTGGGCCCCAGTCAGGATTGGGATGGCATCAAAGTATGCAGGGAGATTGGTGAGGTGTAATGTAAGATATACTGAAGTGGTCTGCTGTACTATTAAGAATTCCTTACACATTTGCCAACAATTACACCTTTGGGAGTGGTAAATCTTCAAGTTTATGTTATAAAGGTCTGCTAGGAAGGACACATAATTTGCCAATGCATAAGAAAACAAGGCTTCATCAGGCAGATACTACAGAATTTTCATTTACAATCATCACCACGAAATTGTTTGTTCAAATGCACATTCTCCCACAAGAGATTCTAAACTTATCTAGAACCATGTTCTACATTTTTTTAAAAAAAAATCGAAGTTATTTCTCTCTGGAAACATTAAATTAGCACTTGACGCTGGCGTGAAAGTGGGAAACCTAATACCAGTATCTGAGAAATGATAAGACTCAGGAATAATGTTTTCTGCTAGCTATTTGAGAGTGACAAACTTCAGCTCAGACTAAAAGCCTGATCTTGTGCTTCCACCAAGATAGATATTGTGTGGCTGCTTTGTTGGCAGCACCTCTTCTGTATCATTCTTTTTCTGTAACAGCATAAGCAATGCAACACAGCAACAATGACATCACCCTTGATGTCCACAGTAACTGTGCAGCTCCTTTAGGACTCAAAAATATTGGCCAAAGACAGCTCTGCTAGCAGCTCTTCAGAAAAACACTGATCAGTATGCAGCAGCATCTCAGCTGTCTAGACTGTGGGCACCAAGAGCTTCAAGAGTAAGAAACAAGTCTTGTAGAGTGTGTGTGTGTGGGGGGGGACAAAGTGTGGCTATGTGGGACCACATCCAGTTCCCAACCTCTTAAGTTGCCCTTTTCCTGAGAGATGATAGGAAAAAAACCCACGAGTTTCCTCTCCTGGAAATCTCCAGGGGGATAGATTCTTTCCTTAAATAGCTTGTTTGTTGGGCTTCTGCTCATTTTGTTTTCTGATCCTTTTGGCAATTTATGTGGCCCCCAGAGAGACCTGGTGCAGAAAATTGCCCCTCAGATACTCTAAAGTTGCCCATTGCTGTTTTAGAGATGCACAATATCTGTGAAGAATCTTGTAGAACAATAGCTTTCAACCTCTAGTCCTGCAGATGACAGAGACTTTAATGTCCAGAAATCCACTTTGACTAAGGATAAGAGATTCTGGGACCTGAAAAGCAAAACATCTAGAAGACCAGAGGTTAAGAACAATTGCTGTAGATATTAACAGGCACAGGTATTCTCTCCCCTCACCAACACTTGGTTATCTCTCATTCACTGTAGCAGCTAGGGACATAGTAGCTCCCTCCTTTCATTAGATGTGGGGGCTTAATATAACTATTTGGACCACTTGTATGTTGCTAAAACTACTTTCAGTCCTTCCTGGCATTATAGCTGGGTGAATCCCACAGGAAGCAATGGAACATCCATTTATATAATAATGATCAAGAATGTAGACATGTTATGTATTTACTGTGACCTCCTGGTACCAATAATTCTGACTCTCATATAAGATTTAATTGGTGAGCTTCTTTTAATAAACCAGCATGTAGGTGTCCTGGATCTGACTTAAATTAAATGTTGTAGATGTGGAATCCATTAACATGTTCCTTGTACATGTGATGCATTCACTGACTGTGATAACTGTTGGAAAATACTGCTCAACAAAGCATTATTTCTCTATCCTCTTCTCCCATTTGCCATTAGGGCAATGCAGGTTTTAGGGAGTATAGGGCTTCCTTACATGCCTCTACCCCATGCATACAGTCTCTTTTGAGCTCTCCCAATTTGCTCAATCGCCAATTGTAATGCATGGTCATCAGTGTGTCCATGTATCTAAGCAACCAGACCATGTGAGCATAGAAATTTCCAGGAGAGTTTGTGGCCACATAAAGGCTCTCTCTCTCCCTCTCCTCCCCTCCCCTCAAGATGGTGAGTGCCAGCTCTTCTGAGCTGCTCCTTTACTTGAGACTTTCCCTTAGACAGCCAGAGCTCAGGCAATCTATGGGTATATGTCTTTAATGCACATTTCAATGTAACCAGTTAAGTTTTTAGTTAAATAATTTGCATATTGCCTGTTTGCCTTATTTTGCTGAAGCTAATCTCAGAGAGACCCAAGAGATTCAGGGCTTCACTAGCTGAAAGAGACGGATTCCTAACTGAACCAGTCTTCATCTTCCCCAGAAAAAGGGCTAACACCCCAAGGAATCTACCCCTAATCCAACAATAACCTATATAGACAGTGCAATTACAGGCTTGTTTTCCATGGCAGATTTTATCCGTATGTCTTCAGTTCATCTGTTACAAATGCACACCTATATTTGTTACCTATTCATTAGGATAATAGGAATTACATTTATATCAGCAAAGCATGACACATGATGAACCAATGAACTCTGCAAACTGTGGGAGCAGGAAACAAGTTGCAAACACCACACAACACACACAGTGTAGTGATCAGCCTGCATTTGTTTTGTTATTAAGAACCAGGCCCCCTCTAGTGGTACATCCTTGAACATCATGTACAGGTTTGAGAGTACATTTTTCCTTTTTCGAATATAGACGCAGGATTATTCCAAGCCTGTTTATCTGTACAGCACCCTCAGCATGTGCATGGATCTGTGAAGAACATCTTAAACAAAATGAAAATTCCTAGAGAAGTTAACATCAAAATTCCCACAGAAGGAAGGGTGAGTGAAAAAAAGGCAACAGGTGATAACTATGCAGGAACCAGGGGAGGAATTCGATTATTTGATGGAATTTCAGAGTGGAATTCAGTTTAAGTATTTCAGCTTTCCTTTGGTTGGAGATGAAGGCTAAGGCTTTCAGTGACAAATGGGGAATGTGGGCCCCCTCCAGGTCCTGGGTGAAGGACTGCAAGTTGTTGGCCTCCAACTCCCATCAGCCCTAGTCAATACAGCCGGGATACAGGATAATGGGAGCTGCACTCTAACGTTGTCCCTGCTTTAAGCCAAGGCATAGATTTTTAGTTAGGATTTTAAGCAGGAGAGGCAGGTGAAACCATGCAGTGTTCAGAGAGAGCTCAAGCCACAAAAAGGCTTGAATTTAAACTAGTGATCCACAAATAATGCTGTGAGAGGAACTGAAAGCTGCCTTGGAGAATTAAGCTACATGTTCAATGCCTCTGCACAGTGTGTCTGCTGGAACACAAGGACTCTGGGCACCAAGGCTATGTAACCTTTGGCCTTCCAGAAGTTTTTAATGCATGCTAGGCTTCCTGTTGCATAATCTCCAGAAAGCCATACCATTGTCTTTAATGGCTGAGACTGAAGAGAATTGCAGGCCAAATCATCTGAAGGACTAAAGTTTCCTTGCTCCAGCAGTATAGCACTGGCCTCCAATCTCTTCCCCTGATGGCAGCAATCAGACAGAGTGCCCATCATGTCCTGGGATGCCTTCATATATGCTGCACCACTATTGATGGGTATGAAAGAAAACCATGGACACATCACAACAACTTGGTTAAAGGGACCCATGGAATCTCAAGAGGCAGTATGAACTATTCTGCAAAGCCAGAGAGGAAGCATACTCACTGTTCTGGGGGCTGACTGAGAAAAATTATGTGTATCTTTCTGAATGTAAGAGTGCCTTGATTTTTACTGCCCCACACCCAAGCAATGCTATGCTCAAGGCATCAACAATCAGTCTTATTTAATGCATGTTCCTAAAAATGTCCTTTGGAAAATTTTAGTCTTTCCTCTGCAAAGGGAAGAGCCTGTCACATATAACAATTACACTGATGTGGCCTAATATTTTAGGAGCAATTGTTCATATTTTTTGCTATAGGATGAGCAGTTCAGCCTGATAACATGCAACACCTTTGCAGTCCTTCTGCTCTGTGACTAGAAGAAGATAAATTCCTTCTCCATCTAGGCAACGTGACAGATTATCAGCTACCACTGCTTTCTGAAAATTATACTGTGGGTGTACTTTACTGCTGGCTGCTTGCCATCCCCTGATAGTGGATTTCCATATATAATACTTTCCCCATCACAAATTTGTGAGGTGATGAAAGAGTGGGCAGTAATGAGATAAGGGAAGGGATATGAATCCCAGAAAAAAAAATGCTTCAGCTACCTTCATCTTTTAAGCTTGGACTACCACTGTAAAACTATGGGAATTCAGCAAAATGTACAACCCGTTTTCCTAAATGTATATAAATTGTGATGTATGATAATGTGCTTGTATGAGTTATTTGAGAATCAGTGTGGCATAATGGTTAAGTACTGGACAAGGACTCTGGAAAACCAGGATTCAAATCCCTGCTCAGCCATGGAAACCCACAAGCAAAGTTACACTCTTTCAGTCTCAGAGGAAGGCAATGGTAAAAGCCTTCTGAACAAATCTTGCCAAGAAAATCTGGAAAACACTGGTGTTCCAGTGTTGCTTTAGGGTTGCATAAGTTAGAAACAGCTTGAAGGCACACAATAACAACAACATAGGTCATTAAGTTTCCCACTGTGAAAAGTGGAATACAACAAACACAGTGGCACAAATGACTGTGTAACTACAAGATGGCAGACTGGAAGAGACACATAGCTAGGATTATCCTCTGTATTACCCTTCTGACTAGCCTAATCTCTCTCTTCTTTGCCTAGATTGATATTCTGAGGATGGCTCGGGACTTCCTCAGATTTGTCTAAAGAACCATGAGTTCTCACAATATAGTTCCTTGGGTTCTGCCAAGTTTTGCCAGTTGTTGTCCCCTCTGCATCCATTTGATCTATTCTTTTGTTCAGGGGGTGGGGGGTTCAGAATATTTGTAGCAATCTCTTGGCTCCACACTAGGGCTCTTACAGAGATTGTTTCCTTTTTTTCCCCCCAAACGGGTGTAATTGGTCCTGTGATTTGTAGCAGAAATCTTCTCTCTGTTTTTTTTATCACTTCTTATAGAGCAACAGTGTCAGTTTACTGATGCGATAGTGTATCACAGCATTCTCTTACTTTTTTTTTAAACAAGAAAGGAAGAAAAAAAAGAGACTTTTTCTAAAATGACTTAGAATAGAAAGGAAACCCACGTGAGAATGGGGGAAAAAATACTGTGGTTGGTGCCAGGAATTGCAAGAAAATAGTCTGGGACAATAGAAAAAACCAAAACCCTGAGAACAATAGTAACAAATAATGCAACTTCCAGCAATATTGGACAGCAATATTGGAAGAACCTACCTCCCTCTTTCAGGAGAAACTCTTTCAATGTAGTTTGCCCTAGCGTCTCAAACACCATTTTCTTTTCTTTAATATGGTTGTTACCATATATTCTAAGTTCCATTTTCCACTTATATTCAAGATACATAATAATCTCTCTACTTTCAGTAGCCTGCATAGAAGTAAGAAAATAGGTCTGCAGGATCATTAAAAAAACCAGCCTCCTTGGCCTCGTATAGCAAAGTTAGGTGCCACTGACACAAAGTCCTGTATTGCCATAGTTTCATTGCATTCTCATAGTAATGTAGTTTTATTTCATTTCAGGCCTCTGGAAATCTGTTGATAACAATAGCTTTTAGAAAAATTTCCCCCTTCTTATCTTGTTTCTTTTCTATTTGCCTTTTTCATTTTTCTCTTCTGTTTTTTCTGGTCTCTTGCCATAATTCCTCCTTATCCTTGCATTTCCTCACCAATTGTCTGGATCTCTTTACAGAGTGATACATTTTAACATCTCTGATCTAACAAAGGTAGATCTCAGGTCTTTATGAGCTCTGCTGTCTTAATAGACTCAAATGACAGAGATGATTGTGGTGGTGGATAATACTTTTGTGAAACAAATCTCAGAAATTTCCAAAAAACCTCAAGAACTGGTATGGTATTTGAGGGTGATTTGAATTATCCTGATATCTGCTGAGAGACTTAGCTCTGTAAAGCATAGGCTTGCCAACAAATTCCTGGTGTGCCTTGCAGAGTACGGTATTTCCTCTTTCAATGGATGGAGGAAGGAATTAAGGCGAGCAACAATCCTGGACTTGATCATAACCAATAGGGAGGAGTTAATCGGTGGAATTAAAGCAGCTGGTACATTCATGGGGAGTGATCATGTATTGTTAGAATTTGTGATTGTGCAAGAAGCCAAAGAAGAGTATGGATTTTAGGAAAGCTGATTTTATCAAGCTCAGGGAAATACCTGGCAGAATCTAGCATAGAATTTCTATGCTAGAAATTTCATGAATTTCATGAAGAAGTAACTGCTAAAAGCACAATCACAAACAATTCTATGGAAGAAGAAAAATGGGAAAAATCTGAAAAAGCCAATGTGGTCAGTCGTGTAGGGACAGGGGGTGATGGCAGCAGTTTGCCTCCAGCAACAATGTTTTTGGGGCATCCTGGCTCATAGCCATCCACCACGTGCAGCAGACCTGCCCCTGCACCATAGTCCTCTCCACATCATACCCCCCCACTCCAAGCTCTGCCACTGAATGTGGCTGCAAAGTAAACCTGAGGAAGAAGTGAAAAGGAAAAAAGAGCATGTATAAAGAATGGAAGGACAAGTCACCAAGGAAGAATACTGACATGTAGCCCAAGCTTGCAGGAATAGTGTAAGGAAAGCTAAATCTCAAAATGAGCTGAGACTGGCTGGCAGGCAAGGATCAACAAAGAAGGGGGTCTTCAAATATGGTTGAAGCAAGAGAAAGGTGAAGAAAATGGTGAGACCACTGCTTAGTAAGGATGGTGAAATACTAACAGATCACAATGGAAAGGCAGAATTTTTACCTATTTTGCTGCAGTTCCCCCTGCCCCTCAAAGAGGACTGTGTGCCTCCAGGTATCTGTGGAGACCCTGGTAAGGAATCTGGGTTGCAAATCAAGATAGATAAGGAATTAGTCAGGAATCACCTAATTAACCTAAATGAGATCAGTGCCAGATGAACTGCATCCCAGAGCACTGAAGGAACTTGCTGACATACTTGTAGAGCCACTCATCATCATTTTTCAGAAATCTTGGATAATGGGTGAAGTGCCAGAGGACTGGATATGAGCAAACATTGTCCCTCTGTTCAGAAAGGCAAAAAAAGAGAAGATCTTGGCAACTACAGGCCAGACAGGCCTAAGCTAGGCATATGTTCATTAATAGAAGCTGACAATAGTATTTTCAGAAACACATTTTTTTGAGGCTGGGATCTATCAAATATATATTTATGAGTAGCTAAAGGAGTAGGATATTCTAACCACTGAACAATAGGTGGAGAAGATTTATCTTTCTAGCCTTGAAGTTAATTCTTTAGTAAAACACATATCCAGGAAACTATAGGCCAGTCCACTTGATCTCAATACCAGGAACAATATTACAATGGATTTTACAGGACTCTGTGTGCAAGCATTTTGATGACAGTGCAATGATTAGTAGGAGCTAGCATGGGTTTGTCAAGCTTATCCTTTTTTTCAGTCAGGTCACTAGCTGAGTAGATGGTGAGAATGCTGTGAATGTAATTTATCCGGATTTCAACAAAGCATTTAATGAAGTCCCCCATGATATTTTCACCAGCAAACTGACTAAATATGAAATAGATAGAAACACTATCAAATGGATTCATAACTGGCTGGAAAATCATGGTCAAAGAATTGTCATCAGTGGCTGTTCTTCACATTGGAAGGTAGTCTCAAGTGGAGTCCCTCAGGATTCTGTTCTGGGGCTGAAGCTCTTTGATATTTTTATCAATAATTTAGATTATGGGGTAGAGGGAATCCTTATCAAATCTGCAGATGATACAAAACTGGGAAGGGTAGTTAACATATTCAAAGATAGGAGTAGAATTCAAAAGCACCTGGATAAGCGAGAAAACTGAGCTAAAATTAATTAAATGAAATTTATACAGTCATAGAGCTGGAAGAGACCATAAAGGCCATCAAGTCCAACCCCTGCCATGCAGAAATAAACAATCAAGGTATTCCTGACCAATGGCCATCCAGCCTCTGTTTAAAAACTTCCAAAGAAGGAGGCTACACCACACTCTAGAAGGAAACTCTACCACACTTCAACGGAGACAAACGAAAAATTCTACATTAGGCCATAAAAACCAAATGCACAGGTATAGGATGGAGGATACTTGTCTCAGCAGTACTATATGTGAAAAAGACCTTGGGATGATTGTTGATGAAGCTGAACATGAAACAGCATCCTCTGAGGTACTGTGTTCAGTTCTGGGCAGCTCATCTGAAGAAGGATATAGGCAAATTAGGGCAATTTCAGAGAAGGGCAATGAGATAATAAGAGCTAAGGAGAACAACACATAGGAAAGGTTGAAGGAGCTGCACATGTTCTGCTTGGTGAAGAGAAGATTGAGGGGTGACATCATCACATCTTTAAATACCTTAAGGGCTGCCAAAAGAGGAGGCTGCTGGCTTGTTCTCTGCTGCTTCAGAGGGTAGAACTAGGTCTAATGATTTTAAATTACAGAAGGATGGACTTCATCTGAACATTAGAAGGAACTTATTGACAGTAAGAGCAGTTCAACAATAGAATCGATTTCCTAAAAAGATAGTGGAGTCTCCTTCTCTGGATGTCTTCAAAGAGAGACTGGACAGCTACCTGCTGGGGATGCTCTAGTTGGAGATCTTGCATTGAACCCATAGGCCCATACGGCCCCTTCCAACTCCTTGATTCTATTATTTTACTATTATCTGTAGTGAATTCTGATTCTGTCTTTATTACAAAACAGAAGAATGACATCTTCTCTGGACAGTTATGCTAGAGTTGTGGTTGTTTAATTCACACAACTAAAAGCTGACAGCTATTTAGTTTGAACATATGTTTTACAGTGAAGAATTTATTTTAGTTGTGCATTTTGTGTTAAAGGAAAACTGAGAAACTCAATTATTCATGTTTTACACCTTTGTTTCAGACATTTTTACTGCCACTGAATCGTTTGCAACATTCCATAGGAATAGGAAACAAATATTTTTGTCTGTTACTGAACAGCTGCTAAAGCACTCACATCCTTTCATTAGTCTGCAATTCCTGCTAAGTTACAAAGCACAAGGGTTTCAAAAGAAGAAGAATAACTTAATATGCTGGCAAGCTGGGTAAACAGACTATCTGCTCATAAGGCCTGCTACTGACCTAATTCAAAGCACACAATTTGGTTTATTCATTTTTTTTAAAAAAAGCTGTCAGTACTTTTTTCTGAAAATTTTTGTCCTGCTGTCTGGCTTATGGGGCTTTTGGGACAACTAACACAAACCACATAGCAAACACCAGTGGCAACTGGTGGCACCCATGTCAGTGGGGTGGTGAATTCTCTCTGGGTTTTAGTCCCAACTTTAAAGACCTATCCAAGGTGCCAAATCCTATCCCCAAAACAGTTTCAGCATTGAATTGAAACTTCATTCAATGTTCAATCCAAAAATTGGAACAAATTCACTGCTCTACTGAAATGGGAGCTACCAGACACCAATGTCATTAAGGAAGAGGTACCAAGATAATGGGAGAGCCCAAGGAGAAGGAGATGTCTAGACTATGGCCCTTCACCTTTACTCCATTCACAAATGAACTCCTAAGCAACATAGTTTTCACCAGGGGACTAAAGCTAATCTTGTATGGCTCTTTGGACTTTTTCTTCTCATACCAATTAAGGTTGGGAAACAGGACCCAGGACTCAGTCACATTATATCATAGAATCAGAATCATAGGATCATGGAAGAGACCACAGGGGCCATCCAGTCCAACCCCCTGCCATGCAGGAACACACATCAAAGCACCCCAAACAGATGGCCATTCAGCCTCTGCTTAAGAACCTCCAAAGAAAGAGACTCCACCACACTCTGAGGCAGCGCGTTCCACTGCCGGACAGCTCTGATCATCAGGAAGTTCTTTCTGAGGTTCGAGTAGAATCTTCTTTCCTGTAGCTTGAATCCATTGTTCCTTTTCCTAGTCTCTGGAGCAGTGGAAAACAAGCCTGCTCCCTCCTTGAAATGCCATCCCTTCAAATATTTAAACATGGCTGTCACGTCCCCTCTTAACCTTCTCTTCTGCAGACTAAACATACCCAGCTCCTGAAGCCACTCCTCATTGGGCAGCGCTCTCTCTCTCTCTCTCTACACACACACACACAATTATAGTGCTGTTATTCCACTTTGCCTATCATGGTTCCAGCCTATTCTGACTTTTGCAGTCTAGTGAGACCCTGGAGCACTCTGGCTAAGAATTCTAAATGCCCGTTCCAACACTGAAAGTCTTTGGATTCTATAGGGTGGAATCATGGCAGTTAAAGTGAAATCACAGTGCTAGAGTTCTGTAGTGTGAATGGGCCACTGGTCATTTCCATCATCTTTCTAGGTGGATTAGAAAAGCTGCAGGGAAAACTGGGACATTCACACAACAACTCCAGGGCTCAGGAATGAGGCTACTAGAGAAGCTTGCTCTTCCAGCTTCAGGAAATTCTGAGTCTTGTTTACTCAGATACACTCTGGGGAGATGACTGGTGGTCTGTTTTATTGTATACAGATGAATTAACAGAACAAGCTTCATTTGTTTTAGGAGGCAGGCTGCCACTTTCAAAATTCCACAGGTTCTTCCTAGCAAGGATAAAAGGTTCTGTGGGAGCTGCCCATGGGATTATATTGTTTCCATTGAAGGAAAATTTTAAACAGACTAAGAAGAAAGAAGGAATATAATTATACTTGGGGTTTTTGGAGCATTGGAGTAAACTCTCTCTCTCTCTGTACAGAGCAAACAAATATTTCCTACCATGGGCTACCCCTTTCTCAAAAAGGTTGTTCCTGTGCTATGGGTTCCTCTCCTCACACATAAGGCTCTGGTGTTATGAAATGGAAGTGGCACTAATGTGACCAAATTTTATCCTATGAAATGTTGGGGAAATTGAAAAAAATATTTGAATATTGAAGAGGTGTTAACCAACAAACAGGAAGTTCTCTCTAGGCTATCTCTCTATGCCTACAAGAGACATGCAAACAAACTAGCCATTTAATTAGGCATGCAAAGGTTGCCACTCCCAACATGAAATGCCTACCCCCTAAGGCTTTGTATCCAAAAGCTTCTGAGGTACATTGCTGTGGACATTGGTCAAAGATTGGATTGGGCTTTGAGATTTCAGAGCCAAACTTAGACCTAGGGTTGACCCCTAGTTATGCTATAGGGGGCAGATGCAGAAGTCAGGTCCTAGTGGTATTAAGCATGATGCATTATGCTTGAAGAATACTGCAACTAAGAGCAGTGGGGAGAGGGAGAAAGAGAAAAAAAGAATATAAGGGAAGAAGAAGATGTTTAGCCAGGAATTGTGGACTGGGGTGGAAAGGGAAAAGGAGTATGAAAAAAATAAGAAGAAGTAAAATTAAGACTTGAAAGAGAAAGAAATCAATCGCTTTAGGAGAACTGAAGAAGAAAGGAATTTATATTGTATTTTTTGCTAAAATTATTACAACCCATGTGGACCTCAGACCAAGAAAGGACAATATATTGTGGCTTCACCATTTGGGATAGAGTAAAGAAGCAGAGAACACAACTTAGAAAATTAATAATAAGACAGCAGAAGCCACAAAACAGCAATCCTGTAGTAGGAGGAATGGGGCCAGGTCCCTACCAATATCAGATTGTCTAAAAATGTGTGAAAATGGATAGCAAGCATGTCCCTAGATATCTGCTGTAATTGATAATACCCTTATCTGACTCAGCCCATTCATACTGATAAAGCTAGAGTTACGAAACGCACAGTTTGTTAAGTTCTGTGCATGATGAAAAACAGTAATATATCTGTGGGGGATCTAATGTAACTGAAAGAATTAAGAAATTCTCATGACATCATAAAAAGAAGTCTTAGAAACAAAGACTGGAAACCGATCATCAAATGTGCAGAAATTTCTTTGCATCTAGAAGTTTCCCAAAAATATCTTGAAAAGTATAAGCAAAGTATAAGATAACATTAATAGGCCTGTTAAAGAAAGAAGCTTTTTATCATCTAGAAAGTAAAATCCCCTTCTGACATTATGCGCTGTAATATTAGGTTTTGTTTAAATAATCTCATTTAGAAGAGTTTGAATAATTCTAGCTGTCTTGTCTCTACCATATATTTGTTTAGCATACATTAATTTGAATTTATGAAAATTTCCATCTTGTTTTCCTGTGTCTTTTAGACTGGGTAGGATTAACACATGCAGGCATTTCCTACTGTATCTATTAGGGAAGAAATCTTGAGGTCATAACAACTGATAGCTTGACAATTCATCTCATTTTGCAGCACTTGCGAGAAAGCCTAGATCCCTCTTCCAAATATCATTGGACTGCAGCTCCCATCATCCCCAGTCAGCATAGCCTATAGTGAGGAATGCTGGAAATTGCAGTCCAACAATATTTGGGAGACCACACTTTATCCATTCATGCCACAGACCGCTAGGAAAGAAGCCAAAAGAAACATTGCCAATGTTGTAACACCTTTACACCAGTGGTTCTTAGACATCTTACCCCTCTGACCACCTTTAGATCTACATGCAGATGTTTCACCCCTCTGCTTGACATTGTGCCCTCAAGTTCTATCCAATGCCCCCCTCCAACAGGGCTGTTGTGCTGTATACACCCTCCCTCTTAATGCTGAGTTATTTCACTGTCATCCCTTTGCTTCCCTCCCACTTATGGTCGTTAAGGGGCATGTGCCAGCTGTACCAATGACAGAATGTTTGGAGAAGCTGAGTGGGAAAAGCATATAGAAGGGGAATTTTGCTGTGTCTGAGACAGGAGGAAGATATAATGGGGATTGATGCTTTGCATTGATTTTTTGCAGATACCAGTCTATCTGCAATGGTGTGCGCGCACACATGCACACACACACACACACAGAGGCTTTCCCTTCTTTTTTACATTTGCAGTACTTTCAGCCTGACTTTTCTTGCACCCCGCCCCTTGAGCAACTATCATGCCCCCCCTTGGGGTTCTGCCCCACAGTTTGACAACCACTGCCTTTATACAAATATAGGGTAAGACCTACTGTTTTTGATTCCAGTCTCATTGCATCCCAAAGCATATGGTGGCTATTAGAACACTCTTGTCATTTCTGCACTAGATTGTTATAGTGCTATTATTCCACTTTCAACATGCTATGGAATCTTCAAAGGCCCCTCCCTAAACTGCAAACCCCAGGATTCCATAGGATGCTAAAAGTGGAATAATAGCACTATAACTGTCTAGTGTGGAAATGGCCTCTATTCATATACTTGTCACTTTGAAAGAACTCTAAAAGGTACATGAGATGGGACTTGGCTTTGCAGTACTATAATAATGTTTGCTACCAAATTACCTAAAACAGCTGTTAAGCTAACCACCTTGTGATTTCCTAGAGCCATTTAAAAAAAGAATAGAGCAGCTTTGTCTGCTTTCCAGTTCTCTGTTATGGAGGCTAATCCATTAAAAGAACACAGATACTTCACATCTGAGTGATCTAAAAAGTCTCAGGTGGATACTATCTGGAGATTGTGAGACATTCATTTTAAGTTAGTCAATAAGTCATAGAATGTTATCCTTTTGTCATCAGTGTTTCCCAAGAATGGCACATGGTCTGAGATATTTGGTTCAATAGTTATGGAATAGCATCCCCTCAGAGATGGCTAGAAGTATAAAATAAGTCCCTACAGTACTACGTCCTAAAAAAATTGAACATGCAGAAATTCTTCTTCCATGGTTAAACTGTCAAGAAACAGATGAGCAATCCTCAGTCACAACCAACTTTATCCCCACTTACCGCTGCCATGCCACTCTCCAGTTCTCTCACTGTGGCAACAATGCTCAGTAGGGAAGCAACAGCCAGAATGATGCTCAGGCATATTCCAATGTAGAAAACTGAGGAACAGAGATCACGTATAAATACGTTTGCATAATCCCATCAACAACTCTCAAAGTATCAGTCTAGGACTGGAAGGATGGTCCACATAAGGGCTTTATCACATGAGGCAGGGAAATTGCACTTACAGTGGGATACTGGTGTTTTTGGCTGGGAGGTAATGGGACAGTTCCTAGCCAAAGATGCTATTGTTGTTGTTGTTGTGTGCCTTCAACTCGTTTCCAACTTATGGTGATCCTAAGGCAACCTTAACATGGGGTTTTCTGGGGCTATGTGTGTGTGATGCACCCAAGGTTACCCTATGGTTTTACATGGCTGAATGGTAAACCAAACCCTGGTCTCCAGGGTTGTAGTCCAATGCTCAAACCACTACCCCATTGTGCTGTACATGCAGTTTACTTGCTTTGTGTGATAAAGCTCTAAGTCAGGTTGTGTAAAGCAGTGCTTTTCAAGCTATCCGATGTCAGGGAGACCAGCAGGTTTTGTTTTCCCCTCAACAGGCCAAGGACCAGTACCATCTTTGTGCCCACTGGCTACAGTTGTTTCTTTCTTTCCTGGAAACTCTAGAAAGACCAGTAGCCAACGTGCCATCAAAGGGTACCAGTACAAGGGCAACCTCTTTGAGTCGCACTGATTGTGGAGCAAACCTGACCAGTCTCTTTCTCTCAATGGGACAAGAACCCAACAGCTTTTTCTCACTTTGTTTCTATCTAGTAGGCTTCTTGCCAGAGCTACAAGCTTATAATGTAGAGAGGGCTTCTGAGACTGTGCAAGGGAACACATGAAATGAGGCTGAAGACCCATATGAACCTTGGGCCATAGGTTGTTTGTCCCTGGCTTAGACCTATTAAAGTAGGTCAGCTATAATAAATATATATTATTAAAGCCGGTCAATTGTAATATATTTAATCAGTAGGCAGTCTAGACAGAGAGAAAAATATCAGGACTGCCTACTGATTAAATAACTTCATCTGATTATCATGTTCTAATAATTAAATTTAAACCCCTTTACATATTACATATTTCAATATAGGATATTTTCCCCCATATTCTGCTTTGCCAAGCTACCGTCATTAGAAGCAGAGGCCACTGTTACTCTTTTTCCATGTTCCAGAAGAAAACACAACAGAAGAAACTTGGCTAGGAATGTTTTGATTAACCAGTAGAGAAAGGGAAGAAAATATGAGAGTGAACAAATTCCTGCTCCAGCAGCTACGCAAGTTATTTTAAACTTTGCACTATAACGGGGCGGAATCCATCAGCCCTCCAGCTGCTGGCCAAGTGTATCTAATAGCATTGTTCGCCACTGGCTAGTCTGGCTAGGGATGATGGGACCTGCAGTTTAACAATACCTGGAAAACTGCACTTTGGTGACACTTGCAGCGTAATATTTATTTACCTTCATTTCTCCAAGCCTCAATACTTACCTACACTGTCAAAAGTTCTGTAGTAGGAATTTTTCTCCAAGGAGGCATCTCTTATGACAGTAAAGTGCTTTCCATAGTAGGTGACAATGGCCAGTATGCTTACTGATAACCCAAGCAACTAAAAAGAGAAGGAAGTCAAGGAATTAAAACACATGGGAGGAACTACAAAGCAAGAAGCAGCTGGCAGAAAGGATGTTTTGGCCCACTTAAAGCTATTTTATATGTATGTAGTTTTAAAACACACTTTCAGTTCAGTTTTTATTGTTTAGCCACTGGCTATGGAAAAACTCCAAGGAAAATGAATGACAAACCATTAGAAATCTTAAAATCTAAAATTAGTCCATAAATTAAAACTTACAAGCTAACATCAAACAGCAAAATTCAAAACATGTAGTACAGTGAACTACATTCTTCTTAATAAAATTTGCTGATGCTTCAACTAACCTCATTTTTAAAATGTGGGATTTATTTGTTATCATATGGTCATTGTGAAAAAGCATCAAATCATTATGGTTAGATTACTCAGCACTTTTCTTTAAAAAAAAATAAAAAAAATACTTCTTTTGATAAGAAAATGGTAGATCATGGGTGGGTGAGCTATAGCCTCTTCCTGGCTGTTTATTCTTCACCTCCAAGTCCCTGTGCACCAAAAAAAAGGGGGGCACTTTTCTAGAATGAACAGCGATTTTGTATTTAAAGAGGCTACAGGACCATCAAGACACCAACCCAAAAGTGAACACAAAAAATTGACTTTCTTGCATTTCAATTTTGGTGTGTGTGTGAATTTTAGCTTATTTTTCAGGCCTAGTGGATCCTGCAGAGTCTGGTGGCAGAAAAGTAGCCCATGGACCTTCCAAAGCTGTCTACCTCTTATGGATTCTTATGGGTCCTGCAGTGACACAAATACATTTTGGACAGATTCACAGACATTGTACTCCAACCTTCTGCAATCTGGTGCTCTGTAGATGCTTCCTGAGGCAGATGAACTTCACAAGTGGCTTTTCTACCCTCTAAAAACAGCAGCGAGCAAAGAGCAGCCTCTGACCATCACAGGCTCCCCAGCCCCCCCCCAAGTCAAAAACAAATTCCAAATTTTTTTGGCCCCCAAATGCCCTTTAAAGGATGTGGGGCAGAGCTTTCCAAACTTTTCATGTTGGTGACACATTTTTTAGACATGCATCATTTCATGCCACAGTAGCTCAGTAAGAAATTAAGTAAGTGGAGGCAGCCCCCGCACCTGAGCCTGGCCCACCGCCACAGCTGCCCTCACAAGGATCTTCCTCAGCCCAGGGTGGTAGCAGGGGGAGAGGCAGCCCCTCCACTTGGCCTGGCCCACTGCCACTGCCCTCACTGGGGTCTTCCTTGGCCTGAGGCAGTGGTGGCGAGAGAGGCAGCCCCTCCACCCGTTATGTTCACATGACACACCTACACGCTGCACACGCTGCAGGCAACACACTAATGTGTCGCAACACACAGTTTGGAAAGCTCTGATGTAGGGAGTATTTCTGCTAAGTTTCTCCCCCACTCCCCAGCCATTTGAAAAACAGGAGAGGACTTTGTGAAAAATAGGAAGAGATTTGTTGCAAAAAAGTGACTCTCCTGTGTCTTAACGGCCCAGGGCCCCTAAAACCTTGGAAAAATGCCCCAAACAATGTAGAAGATGCTTGCAAGCATTTGGGGGTAAAATTATTTAAATATCTTTTTTGCAGGGGGTGCAGCAGAAACTGCAATCTTCCAGGGTCTCCTTGGGAGCTAATATGGCCTTCTACAATTGCCCACCCCTGCTCTCACTCTATAAATGGCACCATAGCTGTGTACATTTTTTCAAATTAAATCAAGTTATTCAGTAGAGATAACCTCCAAATAGCAATCTACCACTTTAAAGAGCAGAAAAATCAGGGTAAGTTTAAACTCCTTCTTAATCAATTCATGGTTATTCTGAGTGAACCAATTCCTTGGAAGACGTCTAATCTAAAACACCAAACATTTCTCAACCCTGAGGAGGATGAGACAGGATGAGACAGGACAGAACCAAACACCCCACAGTTCCTTGACTCCTAGTTCCAAACATGCACTTTGAGGAGGTAGTTTTATGGGAGATCTACGTTCATTCCTCCCCCAAGAAGCAAGCCTGGGACTGGATGGCTAATAAACACTTTCAGTAATGACAGAAAACCAATATACAGTCTAAAGAAATGATAGGGCTAGGTTTTGAAGATGTACCCTCATTTTCCAATGAGGAGAAGTTTTGTTTTGCAGATAGAATTCAAAATTCACCCAAAGTTCTATCAATAGGATCACTTCTGAAATGACCGATGCTCTATCCAACAGGGCGGATTTTTCAGCACTTTAAGAAAATGCTCTGAATTTATACCATCTACTGTAAAAGTAACACTTTTAAACACTTTTTAACTCTGAAACAATTGTTTTCTTAGGTTTAAGTTCCATTTCACAAGGGCTTTTTTCCAGTTTTCTTAAAATGACAAACCACAAGTGTGTGGTTAAGAAAAGATAGTGCTGCGCAATAGTGATAAGAGCCTTTCACACATGCCCTATGCTTTTAACTAGACACTCCCTCTATCTCTTAAACATTCAATCCAATTAACATTTTTGTTAATAAAATTAAATAGCCACCTTTATCAAAATTACAGTAACCAGCGTAGTTTCTGCATTGATCCCTGCTCCATTACCATGATGAAGAGGCTGGCTGCCAGCAGCTGACACTTCATTGCGCGAACCCAGTATCTCTGTCCCATGGCTTCCTCTTCTTGCCATTTACTGGCAATCATGCTACTGAAGAAGTTGCCAAAGAGGCTTTTTTGGGGGGAGGGGTTGGCTTCCAGGCGGAGCTTGCACCACTGCATCTTGGGAAATGTAGTCCTGCTTAGCAGTGGATCCTTGTTCATGACTTTCCATTCCTGCTCCATCCAGATTTATTTTAAAGGTTGTCACATGCCTCCCTCCCTCCACTGTCTTCCATATGCTTCATGATCATTTGGGCATAAATGTTGGGCTCAAAATTGAACCTCATGTCGTATGCCGGCACCCAGACAAGGTTCCCAACATTTCCAATAAAGTCGGAGGCAGCCTGGGCAAAGTATGCAAAGTTCATCAGTCAGTTATCATTTGTTGTCTCTGCAGTCTGAATAATAAAGCCTGAGTGACAGTCCAAAGGGAGTACCCAGCAGCAAAGTCAGCACAGCAGGTGAAGGTCAAGGTTTCCAGGAACATGAGTCAGAGAGCAGAGCATCAGAGGAGTTACTTCTACCAGCAAAAGCAGTTGTCTCCAATAGATCTCACCCCACGCTATCCCTTCTATTTATCAGCCAGTAGCCTCCCCCAGCTGTTTGCCTAAATAACGCATCTGCTCCATCTAAACACTCTTAGTCTTATGAGCTCTCCCTTTCCATCTAAGCTGGTTGCCATACGCATTGTCCTGCTCATCTCTCTGTGCTGTGGCTGTTGGGGAGGACCCTGTCTGTGTTTGCACCTGAGTCCTGAGACTGGACATCTCACAGCAAAATCTGTGTGTGGCAATCTTTCATTGCCGACACCCAGGAGCTCCAAACTACATTGGGAACATAAAAATCCTCCAGACCAGGGATGACTGATGGGCTCAGGTGATAACTATGCTCCAGATTTTAGTCTTTAAAGGAGGACTAAAGATTAATGTTAAAGGAGCTATCAAGGTGCTAAATCTACAGCCATTTCTGTACTACATTCTTATAGCATGATTATTCCACTTTCAACATCCTATGGAATCCTGGGGTTTGCAGTTTGGGGAGGGGGTTGGCTGGAAGTAAACCCCAGGATTCCATAGGATGTTGAAAGTGGAAAAATCGTGCTATAAGAGTGCAGTGCGGAAATGGCTTATATGGAAAATACATTTCAGTACCTTGGATGGCTCCGGTAAAGATCAGACTCAGCCCTAGAGCAGATTCACAGTCCCCCCAAAATGGGAACTGCCATTGTTCTAGCTCAGGATCAGCAGCTTTCAACTTACACACAGCCTTTGGCATTTGTTTATTTCATGAAAAATATTTTTATCTTGCTCTTTTATCATGAGATCTCCAGGTGACAAACAGGGGGAAAAATAAAGAATTCCAAATGAAAATCAACACAATAAACATAATAATTCAAACAAGTTAAAAGAGCTTTAAAAGGTTAAAAGAGTTAAAAGCCATGTGCGTGTTTAAAAGTAAATTAGGCCCCAAATGCTTTAATAAAAAGCTACATCTTAGCCTGACACCAAAAAGAAAAGAGCACTGCTGTCAGTTGGGTCTCCAAAGGAAGGGCATTCCACAAATGGGGTGCCACAAACAAGAAGGCATTCCCCTGTATCCATCCCATTATACTATCCCCACTGGAAGGACCCACAGGAGACCACCTCTGATAGATTTCATTCCTCACACAGGCATGTATAGGGAGAGCTCCTTCTTTAGGTGCCAAGGTTACAAGCTGTTCAGGGCTATGAATCTCATTACCAGCAGCTTGTGTTCAGATTGGAAGGGAATTAGCAGCCAGTGCAGTTGCCTTAGGGCCAGTGTTGTATGACTTCTGTATGGTTCCCTGGTCAGCAAGCTTGCTGCTGCGTTTTGCACTGTATGTAGCATAGTAGTTTCAAACAGCTTTCAAAAGCCTTCTGCTAGTGGTCAGTTCAGACCACAGGCAAAAGTGATATATTCCTCTTCTGCCAGGGTGTTGGCCAGAAAGGAAGGGGAGGAGGAGGACGGTGGATTTATGTGTGTGAATGTGAATGAGAGATGGAGATGGAGATGATGATGATGACGGCGATGACGGCGGCAGCTCCGGTGGCAGATGATGGGACTGAGGGTAGGTCACTGGATGCAGAGATAATTAAATCAAACTCATGACTCATCCACTTCCCTTGCAAGATCTAAGTACTCTTAAGCTAATAGCTTCTTATCTCAATATGGCTTCTCCAAGCCTCACTGATGTTGCCAAGAAAATCTGGGAAAAAAAATTGATACATTTTTCTCAGATCATAACAACAACAACAACAACAACAATAATAATATTTATTTTTATCCCGCCTCTCCCAGTGGATCGAGGCGGCATTACAAGAATATATAAATACATTAAAACATTAAAATGTACCCCATCCTCCCCACCCACCAACCCTTCTATCCGCTTAAAACACATTAATTATTAAAACAAATTAAAAACAAAATTAAAAACAAAAAGACAATTGATGAGAGGTGGTGGAACACTAGTCTGGGAAGGCCTGTCGGAAGAGAACAGTCTTGACTGCTTTTTTAAAGCAGTCAAGACTGGTAATGTGCCGGGTCTCCTCCGGCAGGCCATTCCATAACTTGGGAACGACAGAAGAAAAGGTCCTCTGGGTAACTGCAGCCAACCTAGTTCTGATTGGCTGCAGTAAATTCCTCCCAGAGGACCTTAGTGTGCGGGGCGGATTATATGGGAGAAGGCGATCCCGCAGGTAGGCTGGCCCCAAGCCATGAAGGGCTTTGAAGGTAAAAACCAACAACTTGTACTGTGCCCGGAAACTAATAGGCAGCCAGTGTAAAGACTTTGGAACAGGTGTTCTGTGGTCAGTTTTAGATCTTCCGGTGACCAACCTGGCTGCCATGTTCTGAATTAATTGAAGTTTCCGGACAAAGCACATGGGTAGCCCTATGTAGAGCGCATTGCAGAAGTCAAGCCGTGAAGTTACCAGCACATGTACCACTGTTTTTAGGTGTTCCAAGTCCAGGAAGGGGTGCAGCTGGCGTATCAGCCGAAGTTGATAGCAGGCACTCCTGGCTGGCACATCAATTTGAGCTGCCATCTGAAGCGGCGAATCCAAGAGCACCCCCAAGCTGCGGACACAGTCTTTCAGGGGAAGTGTGACCCTGTCTAGAACTGGTTGACAAACCTCCATACCTGGGCTAGGGCCCTTAACAGCGAGTACCTCTGTCTTATCTGGATTCAGCTTCAGTCTGTTTTTCCTCATCCAGTCCATTACTGCTTCAAGGTATTCATTTAGAGGTGAGATGCCATCCTTAGTTGATGCTATTATCCGAGGCATGGAGAGATATATCTGGGTGTCATCAGCATACTGATAGCACCTTGCTCCATGCCTCCTGATGATCTCTCCCAGCGGTCTCATGTAGATGTTAAATAGCATTGGGGACAGGACGGCGCCCTGAGGGACGCCAGATTTAAGCTCCTTTTTCGAGGAGCAGCTGTCCCCAAGCATCACCATCTGGTATCTACCTGAGAGATAGGACTGGAACCACTTAAGTGCAGTGCCCCCGATCCCCAGCCCTCTCAGGCGTTCCAGAAGGATACCGTGATCTATGTATCGAAAGTCGCTGAGAAGTCCAAGAGTACCAGCAGGGTCACACTTCCCCTGTCGATACCTAGGCGTAGATCATCCACTAAGGCGACCATGGCAGTCTCGACTCCATATCCTGCCCTGAAGCCAATTTGAAATGGATCTAGATAATCTGTTTCATCCAAGACAGCTTGGAGCTGAAGGGCAACAGCCCTCTTGATCACCTTGCCTAAAAATCGAAGATGGAAAACTGGTCTGTAATTATTCATATCCAGGGGATCTAGGGAGGGCTTTTTTAGAAGCGGACGTATAATTGCTTCTTTTAAACAAGCTGGAAAATTGCCCTCCCTGAAGGATGCATTAATAATATGTCTTAAGTGGGTCTTAATTGCAACTCCTCCCTGGACGACCAGCCATGAAGGGCAGGGATCAAGAGGGCAAGTTGTCCTTCTTACCTTTCCAAGGAGCTTGTCCACGTCCTCGGTACTCACTGACTGAAATTGATCCAGTATAATCCTGTTCACGGGGTCGCCGGGCGCTCCATTTGTAACCTCTGCTATAACGCCGGCATCCAAGTCGGCTCTTATCAGAGATTTTATCTGCGAAATGATTATTCAAGGCATCACAGCAAGCTACGTTAGGTTCTAACAACGAGTTCAGGGGAGGGGTAGCTGAGTCAGATCCCTTACCACCCTGAACAGCTCTGCTGGACGAGAAGTTGCAGACGCAATACGTGCAGAGAAGAAGGTCTTCTTCGCTGCATCTATTGCCACTCTATAGGAATGAAGGAATTCTCTATAGCGTGTCCTGTCAGATAAGAGTCGAGATTTCCGCCAGTTGCGCTCTAGTCGTTGTCCAGCCTGCTTCACGTTCCTAAGTTCTACTGTATACCAAGGATTGTGGTTTGCAGCAGGCTGGAAAGGACGCTTGGGAGCAATCGTGTCGATAGCCCTAGTAAGATCACAGTTCCAGGTATTAACTAGGGCTTCCACAGGATCACCGGCGATACCAACCATACAACCCTCGAGGGCTTTCTGGAACCCAATAGGTTCCATTAACATTCGAGGGCGGACCATTCTAATAGGTCCACCACCCCTGCAGGGGCGGATAGCAGCCATTAGTCTAACCCTGACCAGGAAATGATCCGTCCATGACAAGGTGGTAGCGTTTATTATCTCCACCCACGGCTGTGCCTGTTCCGTACTAAAGACCGCATTGAGGGTATGACCTGCACAGTGTGTTGGCCCAGAGGCTAATTGGGATAGGCCCATGTTTGTTATGGATGCCATGAACTCCCGAGCCGCACCTGTCAAACTGGTCTCAAATGGGATATTGAAGTCGCCCAGAACCAGAAGTCTGGGCAATTCCAACATCAACTCTGACACCAGCTCTGTCAGCTCGGCCAGGGAGTCTGATAGGCAGTGGGGTGGTTGGTACACTAACAGAATCCCTAGACTATCTCTTGCCTTCAGGCTCAGGTCTATACACTCGAAGTGGGCTGTTTTCCGGACAGGTATCCTGGTCAGCATAAGATTGTCTTTGTAAACCAAGGCTACTCTGCCCCCCGCCCACTTCCCCTTACCTGCTCACTGACAGAGTATCCGGCTGGCAAGGCCTGGACCCAAGTTGTGGCACTATCGTCTTCCAGCCAGGTCTCCATAAAGCATGCCAGGTCAGCGTCTTCATCCTTTAAAAGGTCATGGATAATATGTGTTTTCTTTTTCATTGACCTGACATTTGCACAGGAGCAAGGAAAGGTTCTGCGGGTGGTTTTGTTCGCTCTCCAGACACCTTGGGGTAGCAGGGCGAACGGAAGGTGAGATAGGTATTAAGCATCTATCTCTCTTTCCCCTGTAATGGCATTTTGCCCTGCTATCACCATATCTCCCTTTGCCCAGCACAGTACTTATTGTCACTCCCCATTGTTCCTCCATTACATCCAACCGCCCCCATCACAAAAAAATACCCTCTGCTTGCCCACACCCCCACCCACTCCTACTTCCCCTTCCTTCCTCCCTCTCCTAATTATAAGGCCAGGCAGGAGGGTGTGGCCAGCAGCGGCCCCTCTGAGTTCTTCTCCCAGCCTCTTTCAAAGGCCAGGCGAGAGGGTGCGGCCAGCAGCAGCCCCTCTGAGTTCTTCTCCCAGCCTCTTTCAAAGGCCAGGCGAGAGGGTGTGGCCAGCAGCAGCCCCTCAGAGTTCTTCTCCCAGCCTCTTTTAAAGCCAGGCGAGAGGGTGTGGCCAGCAGCAGCCCCCCAAAGCTTTCCCTGCTCATTGCAATAACAGCAATATAAACAGGATATGTACCTTTTTTGCTTATGTACTGATTAACTGTAGCAGATTAAGCTTTCCAAATGCAGCATTTGTTCTAACAGCCAGCAGTCCTTAATGATATTACCTACAAGTAACGTGGCTCAAAAGCATTGCTTTGAAAGTCTAAACTGATTGTTTAAAGCAAACTTTCACTTTTAACCTGTACAGTGTTTGTTATTTTTAAAAGAGACTGAAGCAATCTTAGGATGTAAACTCTTGTCTACAAGAAAGTAGCATTTTCTGCCTTGTGCTTAGAAAGTCTCTAGGGCCTAAATACTGTAAGGGCACCAGATCCTGTCTGATTGTGGAAGCTTAGCAGTTCAGCCCTGGTTACTATTTGGATGGGAGATTACCAATGAATGCCAGGTGCTATAGGCTATATTTCAGAGGAAGGAACTTGCAAAACCACCTCTGAATATTCCTTGCCTAACAAACCCTTTGAAATTCATGGAGTCATAGAAGTCAACAGGTGACTTGAAGGCACATATACAAGAGGACTGTAGAAATGAGCTACAGGTATATGCTGTCTAAACCACAACAGTAAAAGTCAGTGCCCTACCTCACAAAACTGATGCAATGGTAATCAGAAATGTATGCCAAGCACTTTGATCCAATATGCTAGTGATCAGTATAACTACTGCAACTGGCAGAGAAAGCTTGTGGTAGGTGTAATAAATGAGAGCTGTGTTTAGCAGCAGGAAAAAAAAAAGCAGTCTTGTGGAAAGTTGGACTAGTTTATTTAGTTCATTTCTTAATAAACTAGTCTTCATACTGTTCAGTTCTAATGTAGCTCAGTCCTTACAATATTATTTCATGATAAACTGAAGGATGAAGACTATGAAGAAATGGGGACAATACCTCAAAATAACAAGTTACAGAGGGGAAAAGAATTAAAGAAATCCATCTTGCACAATAAAAGACCCAGTGTATGGAAGAACTATTGTGCAAGTTTCAGATCTGCATCTTGCAATCACATAAGACGTCATCAATTTCTTAACCACAGCACAGAAGTTTCCTAGTGATGAAAGTCATGGGCACAAAATGAACTAGAAATCACAGACAAAAAGAAACTGTGTTTGGAACTATTTTCCCCGTACCTTCTGTCACTTTCTGGAGGAACATTTGATACAACAGAGCAGGGATTGGGGGTGCAGTGGGGCAAAGGCAGGGTGTGTCTGCGGGATAGAGCCAGACAACACTATTTTGAAAGCTAACAAATGACTAAGTTTGTCCCGAGACATCTGCTGACTGGGGCAAAATACAAAATGAAGCCACCTCCACTCTCCTTTCTACATATTGAAGCCAGCTGGACTGACAGCTGACTCTTATTTCAAAATCATCTGCAAGGCTGCATCCTCTAACACAGGCCATTTCCACACTAGACTGTTCCACACTAGACTGGCCGGCCCCTCTCTAAACTGCAAACTCCAGGATTCCATAGGATGTTGAAAGTGGAATAATAGCACTGTAACAGGCTAGTGCGGAAATGGCCACATTCAAGGGAATGAGTCCAGTTTGAGGGTGAAGAACAGGCTAGATATAGCTCTGTTCCCTAGCAGAAAGGAATATCCCCAGGAAAAAAAGATAAACAGGAGAGCCAGCAGAGGGACTCAGTCCATGTCAGCCAATGCCTCCCTAGCAAATGTCTGTGATGAACAATGTGGAAGTTTGTGATTCCTTTGATGTTGCAGCAAATCCTGATTATCTCACTTAAACTGCCAGTGGCAACATCACCAGAGAGGTTTGACTCCTTTTTTTCTATCTCCAAAGACTGCTGAAAATGTTTGTGAGCTTTTTTTAAAAAAAGTGATACCAAAAACAGGTAAATTGGTACCTTTTTTGTACTGACTGGCCTTTAGTCAAGACAGAAACCTCTAAAAGATCCAGCTGAATGGTGTCTGTGGGCAGCGATACATCTGTTGTTCCTTACAAACAGATACCAAAGGAGAAGTAGGGATAATCAGGAATATGCCTGGTAGAGAGATATTTGGGTCTTTTCCTTTGTAGGGGTGGAGAGAACATTTTTTTGGAAAGCAGTTTTTTAGTAGATAAATAGTATAAGGAGAAGCATTATTGACCACCTCTTTTTCTGATGCAACTCTACTTGTAACCTCTGGAGCTGCAGTTTGTAAAAACCAGCAACAAAACAGTGATAACCTACAGGTGACTGAACATATAACTTGCATCTTGTCCCTTGAGAAGAGCTGTGATCAAGTGTGATTTCCTTTTTAACGCACTTCAAAAAGAAAGAATTTAGGACAGCTTTAAAATATTGGCTGATACCTCACGTTGTGTTTGTGTGGAGTAGACCTGATAGACAGCATGATGGAGTGGTTTATGTGTTGGACTGGTACTCTGGAAGATCAGGGTGTGAATCCCTGAATGGTCATGGAAATGGGTGATCTTGGACAAGTCGCACTCTCTCAGCCTAAGAGGAAGGCAAAAGCAAACCCCTCTGAATAAAACTTGCAGAGAAAACACCATTATAGTTTCACTTTAGGGTCATCATATGTCAGAAATGAATTGAGGACACACACAACAGTGCAAATGTACACTCATGTGGTTAAGTGGTGAATGCACTACATTGTTCTGTTGAATACCAATATTATGCTACCCACTGCCTCTCTGTGAATTTGCTTATTTACCCTGCTGTGCAACAGAGGATGCACAGTAGCTGTCTCTGTAATCCCAGTGAAAAGACCAGCATGTTGAAGGCACTGACAAACAGTTATGCATCACCCAGAAATGTACAACTACTTGTGCAATTGCTACAGTGGTGGAAATCCACTTACAGTGGACTGAATACAGACACCATGCAATGTCTGCAAAAGTACAGCTTCATACACAAGAGAATTTATGAGTGTGTAAAATACCTTGACAGGATGTCAGGCATGGTTTCCACTGTTGTTTGCTCAAGGGAAAATACTCATGATAAACAAATGCTACCAGTGCAAAGGTTTCAAAATGTGGCAGCAAATATGATTTTTTAAAATGTTTAAATTTTATTGCCATGCTAAAAAAATAATCCCCATTCATTTGTAATAAGAGCAATCCAGGGAAGGTATCTAATTTGTCAAAACTTCTGTGAGCTCCTCCCGCTTCCTTGCAGTGCCCTTCCCCCTAAAAAGCTCTATCTTGGAAGTCTGGGAAATGCACAAGAGCATGTTTTCAGTACTAGAGAGGGCAGAGGGATTACAAACCAAAATCTCAACCAGTGTTGCTAGTGTCACACTGGATTTAGGCCCAGGTAAGCACATTTGACAGGTATACAGTTGTGGTGATGAGCAGAAAAAGTAAGATTAATATGTTTCATCCTCATTTGAGAAGACTTTCTCTTGGTGCCAGTACCATCACAGGCTCATTTGGTGAGGACACGGGAGAGAGCCTTCTCAGTGACTGCTCCTGCCCTTGGGAACTCCCCTCCATGGGGGGCTCATCTGGTCCCCTCCTTGCTCTCCTTTCATGAGTGGCCCAGGATCTTTTCGTTCCAGCAGGCTTTAAATGACTGACTGCTTGCAGGAAGCCTTTTTATGGGAGGGGTTGCTTTATCTTAACTTTTGTATACTTTTTAATGATTTTATACTATATAGAATGTACTGTTTCAATGTGATTTTAATTGTGTTTAAAATGTTACTGTTTGGTTTTAGGTGATTCTTTTTGTGAGTCACCTTGGATCCCACTCTGGGAGATTAAATAAATAAAGAGACAAATAAACAAACAAACATGCTCATTTGGTTTTGATAAAAGCAGCAGACTATGTGGTGAAATTCCTTATTACTTTTTTAAAAAATTGTTTACTGCTAATATTGTTTAATGATATTGTTCAAAGAAAGAATAGCACCTTTGTTTCCATTTTATTTCCCATCTAGTACTTAAACACTCTGGAGGCATCAGATCCTGTTTGACCTCCAGAACTAAGCAGGGTCAGGCCTGGTAAATAGTTGGAAGGGAAACTGCCAGGGAATTCCACAGGTGTGCACATCTGCCTTCAAGTCATCTGTCGACTTTTGGTGTACCTATGCATTTCATAAGATTTTCTTAGGCAAGGGATGGTTTTGCCAGTTCCTTTCTCTGAAATGCAGACTACAGCACCTGGTTTTCATTGGCAGTCTCCCATCCAAGTACTAATTAGGACTGTCCTGCTTAGCTTCCAAAATCAGACAGGAGCTGGTGCTTTACGCCAAATACCAGCTGCTGTAGGCTATATGTCAGAGGAAGCCAATGGAAAACCTCTTCTAAATACTCCTTGCCTAAGAAAACCCTGTATAATTCCTGGGGTTGCCACAAGTCAATAGACTGTTTGAAGGCTCATACTTTTCTTAACCTAAACTTGAAAGTGTTAATTTATTTTCTCCACTAGAGGGCCTCAAAGGCTAAAGAATGTAGCAGTTCACTTGCTTTTTCATGCATCAGGTGCATTGATCTAGGGCAGTTGCCATAACTTGGAAATGACTTGAAGGCATCCAACACCAACACCAACACCACCAACAGCAGCAGCAGCAGCAGCATGTTAAGAAATTGCCAGTATGTGATAAGTTAGTAACCTTGCCTAAATGTTTCAACAGTTTGTGCTTCTCTAGTATAGTTCAAGGTGCTGGTGGTAACACTGACATCCTTAATGACTTGAGACTGATATACTTGGTGGAGCGCCTTTTTCTATATATGCCAAGAGAACTGAGGTCTGTTGAAGGGTCTCTCCTCTGCATCCTACCAGTGGTGGCAATACGCTGTAGGAGTATATGGGAGAAGGCCTTCTTTGCTGCGGCACCACAATTGTGGAATGCTTTCCTCTTTAGAGGTCCAGTTGACTCCAATACTGCTGTCATTTCAGCCTAAAATCCAAACATCGATTTTTATTAGCACCTTTGGGGCATGGCTTCATTAAATTTGCACATACATTGTAGATTGCAATACTTTTGTTTTCATTCCCCCCCCCCCCGTTTATGGACTTTCTGAGCAATACGAAATAAAATGATGCTCTAATTTGTGGATGTGGTTACTAGTAATTTGCTTAGGTGGATCTGTAATGGTAGAATAATATTTTCCTATCTTTCCTTATTTTCCTTTTCTCATTACAGTTTGGTTGGTGGGGTCAGAACATTTTGTGCTTTAGCAGCTTAGTATTTTGTCAGTGAGGACCTTTCCACACGGGGATAAAAAACGGTGTAGAGCGACCTCTGACGGAGGTCGTCTACACCGTAAAGTGGATTGGGGTAGACTACTTTTGCGTAGTTCCACACCCCAATCTGTGCTAGGGCGACCGGAAGTGGTGGCGCTGCATGCTTTTTGAAAACCACTTTTCATATGGTCTTTAAAAAGCACGATCGTGCAGCCCCATGCAGCCCCGTCGCAGCGCCCGGTGTGGGTTTGCAGGCGTGAGCAAGGGCGTGCCTGCAGATCTGCTGGGGGAAGGCTTTCCAGCTGGCGAGCTTCTCCAGTTGTTGGAGAGCCTCTGCCAGTTGTAAGCTGCCATTTTGGGCACTGCAGGACGCTGCGGGACGCTGAGGAGTATGGAGCAGCATAAACGCACTGCTCCACGTGGCGACAGACTTACCAGGTTTCAAGTAAGCTCCGTTTCAGTACGTCTCAGGATGTTTTTTCCTTCACGTGTGGAAAGGGCCTCCAAGTTAGTTAGTGTTCGAGTGAGTTAGTGTTTAGTTCTCTCTAGTTTACTGTTTTGCTATTATATTTAAATTTTATTTTATGTTTATGTTAAAAATGTCAATTGGCATTTATGTTATTTTTGTGTCAAAATGGATAACTGAATAAACAAAATTGTTTTAATTGATTTTAAACCATCTGTTTTAAATCTTAAACAGTTTAACGTGCTTTTAGATTTTTTTAAAAATTATTCTTACTGTTTGAAACTGTTCTCAACTGATTTTACTGTACATTTCCCTGAGAAATAGGGCCCTGTCACACTATAGAATTATAGCATTATGATTCCACTTTAACTGCCATGGCTGCATCCTGTGGAATCCCTGGTGTTTGCCCTTTAGGGAGTGACATTTAAAATTCTTACCCAGAGAGTCCCTCTAGTTCTTCATCACACCATGTGCCCCAGCATTCCACTGGATGCAGCCAGGAATCACAGCACTATAACTCCATAGTGTGAAAGTGTCCATGATGTAAAGGAAGCATGTTCAGCAGCTATAACTTGCCATGACAATCAATCAATCAATCAATCAATTTATATCCCACCTTCCTCTCAAGAATGAGACTTATGGTGGCTGACAGAATAAAATAAATACTAGTAAAACCACATAAAACATTGTATCACAGTGCTTCAAAAACACTGGAATAATTAAAGATGCAAATAGAATAAGCTGTTTATTTCCAATTCATATCACTTTCATGTGTTTTTTTTTACTCATAATTCTCTTCTGTTTAATAAACTTAAAAGCATCCTTTCTTAGATGTGTAATTAAATGCATACTTTCTCTCAGAATATATGTTTTAATAGATTAAAACTCCCAATGACAACACAATTCCTTAGGGCATAGGATGAGCCAGCAGTCAGGACCAAGGAGAGGTCAGCAATGGCTTGTAGCTTCCATATTGCGGGGGTGATGAATCCATTTCAAGTTATATCCTGAACTTGAAAGGACTCATCCGAGGTGCTGAACCTATTTTGGGAATGAAGTCAGCATCTTGGACAGCTCACTTGGAGTTCAGAAGAAAGCTGAATTTAGTCTGGGTTTTATTTCAGGCTTTAAAGACACTATCCAAGGTATTCAGACTATTTTGGAGGGGTAGGGTAAACACCTTGGATAACTCCTTTGTAGTTCAGAATAAAACCAGGAACAGATGCACTGCCCCACTGATGTGGAAGCCACTATGTACCACTGAAAGCTAGCACCAGAGGATAACAAATCTGGAAGACAAACCAAAGAACACTGAGGCCACATGAATACACCAGCACACAGAATGATTGCATTGCTCAAGCAAGGCCTAGCTGGATCAGGAAACCCTTTATACATTCTGTTTGGCCAGCTTGGGCATGTGGGCCAGTTCAGGCAGGACTAGAAAAGTCTTGACCAAAAAGAACCACAACCTTAAGTTCAGTGACTCACCACATGGGGCAGTCACACAGAAAGTCAACCGTTAATGACACAGTCAGAGAAATGGGGAATCTGGTGCCTTTACTTGACCCCAGTGTGCATACAATTCTGAGAATCATGGATCAAGTCCTTCTATAAAGGAACACACAGTGACTGAATTCTTCGGGCATCCTTATAAATGGAAACCCTAAACAGGTGGTCATTCCTGGTCTGTGTCATCAGCTTATAATTTTGGAATGAAGTTGGGAACAAATATTGATGGAGACACCATGACGTAACATATGGGTAACTACCAGGCTTCACTGCCCTTTGTGATTT
The DNA here is from genome assembly GCA_948474755.1 of Ctenosaura bakeri. Lineage (NCBI taxonomy): Eukaryota > Metazoa > Chordata > Lepidosauria > Squamata > Iguanidae > Ctenosaura > Ctenosaura bakeri. Next base: position 84,406 of record CAOLHI010004315.1, on the reverse strand, counting down.
TTTTTAAAGATGGGCATGCATCTATATGGAGGCCAAAATATAACATTACATTGATGATAAGTTTATCAAATAAAGAGACTGAGACAAAGGCTGGTTCTGTGGGATGATGGTCTCACACATTTCCCATCACAATCCTGGTAGTGCCTCTGCTGGGATGGGAGCATGTTCCCAATGCTCCTCTCTGCACACTACCAGCTGCCTGTGGAAGGGAGCACAAGGGACACACTCTGTCCTTCCAGATTGCAGCTCGCCTTCTTCCCATGCCGTAGCAGAGGAGGAAGCATTTAGATTGCAGTTCCGGCTCTTCTGCATGGCTGGCTGCAAGGGAAGGCTCATGCAATCAGGGGTCATTGATAGAATTCTCCATCAATGATACAGCCCGCAATCGTACTGGCTGGTGATGTGAGAAGGGTGGGATCACAATGATGTCATGCAGAAGCATAGTTGCAGTCCCGCTTCTCTCATATCACCATGCCGGGATACTGTTGTCATGTGGAAAGCGCCAAGGACAATGGCTGTTGGGTGACAAAAGGTACAGTGTGCAGTGTTCACAATGCCTGCCAGGCACAAACAACCTTTTCCAGGTATTTCACTAGACTGTATTTCCCTCCTCTCTCTATAACTCCTCTCTACTCACCACTAAGCAGTGTTCTGTGCCCAGTAAGTATTCTTCATTCTCATTGAACTGTTTTTGTGGTTTCCAATTTTCTTAGGAGTTTTTCTTCCCTTTTGTACTTCTGCAGACTTTTGAGGTGCCCCCAGCCTTGCTGATTGTGCTGTTTCAACTACTTTAGGATCCACAAGATCAAAAGGAGGCATACCAATTTGAAGAGCGAGAGCGAGAGATGAAAACTTAGAAAAGGGCAAGATAAGGGCCAAGACTGTGAAATATTTATCAGAATGACTATGCAGAATAGTATGTGACTTCAAGAGATTTAGTTTAGGTTAGCTATTGTACAAGGGTCTTAACTGGTAAAAAGCCCAAAGCAGACTGGGGCTGGCACAGAATCAAGCCATGAGAAAAAAAAATCATGGGTACATTTTCTACTGAGCATATGCCCTTTGTGTGAACTCAGTCATGCATATTCATCACTTAGTATGTACTCATTAATCAACTGCGATAAAATAGGAATTCCTTATCGAAAGCTATAGTCAAACTTTTGTATCTTCAGATCACAACAAACATCACAGTTTGCAATAGAAACTGTTTACTAATATAGCTGTGAGTTATCAAATCATGATCAAACAGCAACTATGATGACATACATATATGTGTGAACCAACTGTAAGTTTCTGCCTGTTGACTGTTCTTCAGGAAGAAAGGAAGGCCAGGTAGTTACCAGAGAAAGGGCCTTCTCAAGTATGCCACTCTCTTTGCAAGATGCCAACCCTAAGGAGGCTCACTGGAGCATACACTGTTAACTTTTCAGTGGGAGCTGTCTTTTCTCTCAGACATGTTAGATGTTGTGGCTAGTGTTGGTGTAGTCCTCTTTTTTAAAAAAATATTGCATTGCATTTTGCTCTTTTAACTTTGAAATCCAAACAGAGAACTAGGCCCATTTCGCACCTTGACTGGTGCCGCTGGTGTCGTGCAGGGATCACACGAAAAGCCTTGTCTGAAAGGGACTCATGTCCCCTCTGCTTCCCCTCCACACCAGCTCTGTGCTGGATGGAAGCGTGAGCGCTCTGCCCCTTCTTTCCACAGCATAGCTGGGTACTTTCCTAGACTGCGCTGGGGGAGGAAGCATGATGGCCATGTGTCCGGAGCCTCTGCACACAAGGTAAGTGTGTGTGGGGAACGGAAGGGACATGCAATTGCTCATCATTTTTGGCAATGAGCTGAAAATGATATAATGCGTGATCACCACCTAATGGCCTTAGGAGTGATGCGCGATTCCAAGGATGTCATGTGGAATAGTCCTTGCAATCGCGCGACGCTCCCGAGGCCATTTTGTAACACGACTGGCGTGCAAAAAGGGCCATGGTGTTAATCTCTTTATAAATATGTAAAATAACATAAATAATGCAGAAAGTGGCCTTATGCTCATTAAGACTATTCCTGTTTGGCACCAGCGTAGCATTCTTTTTGGTTCTCTTTTCTTCTTAGTTCTAGTTTAGTACCACTGCCACAGGCAAAATTTCCTCTTATCAACAGCCACTGGTTAACTACCACTGTGTTGTTCTTGTGTGCCTAAGTTGTTTCATGGAGTTTTCTTGGTGAGATTCATTCAGTGAGGGGTTACTTTTGCCTTCCTCTGAGGCCGAGGAGAATATGACTAGTCCAAAGCCACCCAGTGGGTTTCTAAACCCTGGTCTCCAGAGTCATACTCCATGCATGCTCAAACCACTCAAAACACCATGCTGGCTCTCAGCTAGCTATCTGTCTGTCTGTGTGTCTACCTACCTACCTACCTATCTATCTGACTTCCAGAATCTTTTGGGATTTTATTGTGCTTGGAGTGTTTTTTCTCTCTCCCTGATGGCCTCTGTGAAAAACTGTGTTAAGTTAGTTAAAGGGATGGATGTGTGGGACTACTACACTAATGTTAGGTCCTCTCCCCTCAAAACTACTCCTACTTTTGGTCTGGAGATTCCCTCCATAAATCATGTCAACCTTTCTCATCAAAGACCTACTTGCTCAGCTGTACTTACTTAACACCCAGTGAAGCTAAAAAATCTTGTTTGTCATTTTTCACAAGACTTGTAGGTGGCAGCAGTCACAACTGAAATCAAGGAGAGTAGCTAACCAACCTACAGTGAGTAACCAAACAATCTGTCAGGTGGTACTTTGTTTAACAAGCTCTGGAGAGTTGTCTGTTATCAGGCTGGAATTATTTACAAATACATGTCTTGATATGAAATCAGCAACAAATGAAAAGCTAGATCAATAAATCCACAACACTCTCTTTGTCTTAACTTTCAGAGCAAATTGGCCCACATAGAAAATGAAGTCTGGAATGCAAGTCTTTTTGTTAGGAAGCATATACTGCACAGTCATGTAGGAAAATCCTACCAAGCCATTCAGTTGTTTAGCGGCAAAACTTAATGCCTGGTGGCTAGAGGCAAGCAAAGTAGGCTGTCTTTGCTTCATGTGCTCTCCTTCAGGAGACCACCATGAAAATGGAGGAAGCTGCTCCTGGGATGGTAAGGGGGAAGTCCTCAAGGAGCAAGAGGAGGGGGAACAACACTGAAGACTGCATCATGAGCAGGAATGGAGATTCCAGAAGTAGGCAACATGGATAGTGTGAGTGGAGATGCGGATGAACCTTGTCCATGTGTTTATGTTTTAAACCTGAGGGTGGGCTTGCCTGCTCTATAAAGGCAAAACATATAACATTAAGCATGCTTTGCATGTACTAGATCCATAGCTCAGTCCCTGGTATCTCCAGTTCAAAAGATTTAAGGTGACAGAATGTAGGGAGTGTATGAAATCCTAGAGAGCTGAAATAGACAACACTGGGCTGCAAAGACCAATGATCTGACTCAGTATAAAGTTGTTTTTTTCCATATGCAATAGCATTATGGCAAACAGATCTACTTTATTCACCTCCCCGATCTGAAAAACTCAGTGTCTTTATTCCTTTGTAAGCGTTGCATCCTGTCATTCAGGCTTTATAAACCACACTGGTTCCATACAATTGAAAGCTCTTTGCTCTTTAGATATAGAATATGGTTTGGAGCCCATGTGTACTTTAGGGACAAGCCAGATGACAAAAATGGTGCTGAGTCCCTTTGTCTGAGTGGTTCACAGAAATGTGAAAGGAAAAGTTCAGGCTCAAAGTCAAAACAAACCAATTCTTAAGAAACCCCTTCCTCAGCCTACTTTCCCACTTTTTCTTCTTCATTTTTACTCAGAGATACATAGGCTAATTCTTAACCTTTCTCCACACTTTCTTAATATCCAATATCACTTTCTTGAAAGTAAGCATAGAAATATGTATTGATTAGTTCCAATTCCCATAAACAAATCTGTATATCTAGATGTTAATATTCAGGAATTTTCTTCAGGAGTTTTTCTCTGTCCTGCTTTAAAATCCAAGCCAATGAAGAACTTAAGGTCATAATGCTTCCTGCATTTTTAAGTGAATTTTACCAGATATCCATATTCATATTGTGGTTGAAGAATTATGAATCTTTGCAAACTCTCTTCTCTTCAATTAGAATAACTGAAAACTGGTGATTTCCTCTGTCCTCTTGCTCCATACTTAGGGTTGCCAGATCTGGACTATTTCAGACCTTGAGATTTCAGTGCCAAAACCTGAGTCTGAGAGCCTTGTGATGTCACAGTGAGTTTGATCTTATAAGGGTGACGTTAAAAGGGTTAGCCCTTGGTGATGTCATTAAGCACAATACATTAAGCATTAGCCACAATTGGAGAGTATGACACTTTAAAAAAAAACTCCACTAACAAGTAGGGAAATACACATACTTTTCAAGGCAGCACTCTCACCCTGAGATTTTTCCTTTGCCCTGAGGACCTGTGAAAGGGTCAAGCCCTGAGACTCTGGGTCAAACCGTGGGAGCCGGGAACCCCATCCACACCTCCACACCTCTATGTGAAGGATACTTCTAAAACAATCTTAAAATATGAAATATTTTATCAAGCTGAGGGAAGCTGGTGCAGTAATTGTCAATTAATTGATTTGATGTAAGATCTTGTGTATAATTTCAAGAGAGAAGGAGGAACCCACAGCAATAGATCTTTAAGAAGCTCTGTGGGAGGTTTCTTGGGATGATGAGATAACATCATCACCAGCAAATAACCTTGCCTTCTGGCTGTGTTTACCTTATCTTCTTGCCTCCCTTTATGATATGTGAAGCCAGCAGCAGAAGGATAGGAATGAGATGGAGCACTCATCCTTGGGACTGGCCTTAGGGGTGAGTGATCTGTGCATTTACCTTGGTAGCTTAATGGCTGGGTGTTTCTTGAGCATAATGTCTGCAATGAACTATAGCTTCAGAAAAGATACTTTAGCCTCCCCACCCATTCTACTGGTTTTTGTGCACTAACTATAAAAAAGAACTTCCATTTCTCAACTTCAGAGCACGCTTTATTTTCCGTAAGAGGGTGCCAATGCTGCTCCTCATTCAGAATGCTATTTATTTTAGGTGTCATTCTGCTTGCCCTGAAGGAACTCAATCATCATCATCATCATCATCATCGTCGTCATCGTCATTGTTGTCGTTGTTTAAAAAAATCAACTATCCACTTTCCAAAAGTACTGGAACTGATAAATTCAAGAACTCATTTCTCCTATTTTTCTGTCTCTCTGTTTTTTTCTTTTGCTTTCTGGTTCTCATCTACAGATTCATATTTTCACTTTGTTCTTGTATGAGATAGAATCATAGAGTTGGAAGAGACGACAAGAACCATCTTTTGCCATTTGCTTAATTTGCCATTAAGCAAATTAAGCAAATAATTGAATTAAATAAAATTTATACTTGGCACAAATCACAGCTCATCTCTATAACCAAACTAACAGTCTGTTTGTGCAATTCGTGCTGTTTTTGAGTACAGGGACCTAGTACAAAAAAGCAGTAGGAAAAAGACTGCATTACAGGAGTATAGAAGCCACAACCCTGAGTCTGCAAAACCTGAGCACGGTGTTACCCTGATTTCTGGGGGTCCCGTGAGGGACACCTAAGTGCGCTCCAAATTACAAAAGTGGGAATTAGTCAAAAGAGCACAAGCTAGCAATACGAGAGGCAGGGCATCGGAGCGAGATCTTTTACCCAATGTCTACAGGGTCAGGCCGAGTCAAGGAGCAAACAAAAGTAAAATAATAATTGTTGTTTTTATTAAAATACAGCCAAACAACTGTATGCAACGCACTCACACAGAGAACTATAGAAATAAAGGTTGGAATTGGATAGAGGGATTTTTAGAGGAGGTTTTGGTATGGGAAATACTACACCTGTGCTGAAGCCCAGGAACTCTGAAGATGAAATTCGTAGATATGGAGTTTCTCGGTATGTGGGACTGAGGGGAAGGCTTGCCAAGCAAAGCGGCAGCAAGGAGGGATGGAAGTCGGGAGTGATCCGAGGAAGCTCTCAAAGTTGGGGGTTTTTATAGAGGAAAATGTGGCTGTGGGCTAGTCCGTACTTGGGGAAAACAATGAGTTTCAGGCTGGAGACAAAGCCTCCAAAAGGTCAGAATTTTACATGATTGGGTTAAGTCCGAATTGTCAGTAAAGTAGCCAGTATGCAAACGCAGAGTGCTTGACAGATGAGTATTCTGCTAATCAAGCTGCCTGCTCGGGGCAGGGAGTTCTTTGTAAGTAGTGTGCATACATAATAGAGTACTTGCCTTTGAGGTCTCCTGAAGCGGCGGATCAGCTATTTCTGGCCTGTCTGTATTTGTGTGGAATGTTACAGCGATTAGCGGCTGTGCCTGTCTGTGAGCTTGTCCGGGGCTCCCGCAAGCACACGGAGGACAGAAGGGTATAGTAGGCCAAATTAGTGATATCAAAATGATGTCTAATATCCCACAAATCCAGGCTAGAAACTACAGTAACAAGGGCTGTTGATGACAGGGTCCCTCACAGGTCTTTCTTTGTGGGGCCACTATAGGTTGAAGCCAACTTGATGGCAATTCACAATAGAGGCCTGTAGAAGTCACCAAATAGTCTATGAAATGTTCCTTGCTGTCTGTGCCTTACCTTCTCTTTTCCCATCCAGTAAAAGAAAACATGGGGCTTTCCTGCCCCACACTGTTACCGTGCTATTATTCCACTTTCAATATCCAGTGGGATTCTGGGGTTTGTAGTTTCCTGAGGCCAAAGAGCTCCCTGGCTGAGAATTCTAAAGGCCCCCTCCCTAAACTGCAAACCCTAGGATTCCATAGGATGTTGAAAGTGAATGACAGCACTGTAACTGGGTAGGGCAGAAAGGCCCATAGTCTGTTAACATTACATTCTCAAGATATTTCAGAGGTCCTTTAAAAATTGTATTTGCAAAAACTGTATTTACTAATTCAGGAGCCTTTAAAGCTTTACTTTATATGAGTATTCCTACAAAAGTATCAACCTCCTAAAATATATAGAGGCCGAGCAAAAAGCAGAGTGGGATAATACATACCGGTAACTTGTATGAGTCCAAATAATTGCATTTTTCTTCTATATGTAGAAATTAAAGGGCTGTTCTTGTTGTTGTTCTGTGGCTTCAAATTCTTTCCAGCTTAACGTGACATTAACACAATACCATCATGTTTTGTTTTGTTTTGGCCAAGATTTATTCACAGGAGTTTGACATTTGCTTTTGTCAAAGAGTGCGAGTGCATGACTTGCCTAAGGTCACTCAGTGGGCTTCCATGTTCAACTAGGGGTTCAAAACCCAGGCTTCCCAGAAACCTAGTCCAACAATGAAACTACTCTACCATTCCAGTTCACATTTTAAAGAGTGTACTGGCCTTTAAAATGATGAACAGATCCTACTAAAATGACTACTATTATAACAAGCTGGAATGTGCCTAGAGAAGGATGATACACCCCCAACAAAGCCTGCTTCCAGAGGGAAATTTTCATTCAGCCCATAAATTTCTTGCATTGCAAAGACTGAGACATTGAAAATCATTCACAACTAGAATTCATGTATCTCCTTTGTTTGAATTCCCTTAGTGATTTTGCCTGCCCCTTTTTCTCTGAATGTGTAAATTGCATTTCTGAAGTTTTAAATTGCTCCAGTGCTAGAAAGCTAGGGACAGGAGAAATATATCATGGGGAGAGGCAGAATTTTTATTGGGGGAATACCTTCATTTTGCCCCCACCCCCCGCCACACTCCTGCTTGAATCTCCTGCATTTTATGAGACCCATGTGAGAAAAAAGAAAAATAATTTCTTAGCCGTTCAGACACTCACTGCATGCAAGATCACAAATGCCCAAAGAAGCCAGGCGCTGGAAATTCTTCTCTCTTCCTGTAAAAACCAGTCTCTGAACCTAACAGAAAATAACAGGGGTGTTGGCCCTGGCTCCATGCATTGAGTCTTTCACCTACTGGCTATAATATGGTTATATGCACGTTGGAGTCTGCCTGCTAAAGAGAATAAAAGCAGTACTCTATAAATCACCAAGCCTCCTTTCCCTCACCAAAACATACACTAACTAAATTAATTAGAGCAAGCTCCCTTTCACCATCACAATTACCTAAGAACAAAAAGCCCCACAGCCCCAGTCTGCATTCTCTGGTGCCTCACAAGGATGCATTGTGAAACCTGATTAACATGCATTAGCAGAGACACACAATCAAAGCTAAAATAAACTTTTAAACCCAGGCCTGTCTTCTTTTCAAGAAGAGAAGAAGCGGAAGAGGTTGCAAAGGGAGGGAGGCGAGCTGCTGCGTTTGCCAGGCTTAAAATTCATAATGCGACTCCACAGTGAATGAGAACAAAGTTTGACTGTAGCTGGCTTAAAAGAAATCAAATCAAGAGAAAACCCTTTAAAAAAGAAAAGACCTCCAGTGGATATAGGGAAGGGTAGTCTTTAAAAAAAAAATTTTTTTTTAGAATGCGCTTTAGAAACCCAAGAGGCCCAGGCATTTTCAAATGAATTTAAAGCAAGTGAATAGGATGCCAAAGAGGGAAATGGTGAGAAAAGGCCAGCCTTAACACAGACATTTACCTGACAAGAGAAAGCAAACACACACACACACAGAGATATCCGTCATGTGAAGGAATATGGAAGTCCTTTAAAGTTAAATAATAAAAAGCATGGAAGCCAGGGAATACAAAACAAAAAACTACCTGAGGATTCTTGCCAGAGAAATGTATATGGATTTGTAGTGGACAAGCAGGATATACATTTTTTATAAAAACACACCCCACTCCTCATGGCCTACAGGTCTAATTATTGATATATATTGTCCAAGACACCTAATTACTATGGTAAAAGAAGAAATAAAAATATGATACGCTCCTTCTAGACAAGGAATTCAATATACCCAAAATGCTAACCCTGAAAGCTTTAAAACTGGAAGTTACAGTGCCCAAAACACACTGATAATGCTTAAAATCTGAAATTAACAAGTACTTTTTTGTCCTCCCCCAGAAACAGGGGCCAAGAATTGTGCCCCTCTCCCAAAGTTAAGGAATCTCCAAGCCATCTAGAAAGCTGAACTATAGAAAAATCTAGAAGGACAAACTGAACTGTAGAAAAATCTAGAAGGAAACATTTGTAAGTCTCCCTTAAAAATGGACGCAGGGGAGACAAGGAATGTACGGCTAGAGTACATTCACATGCAGAAAGTATGGATGTAACCCATGATTACTGAAGAAGTCTGAAAATCTGATTATTTTATATCTAAAATTTAAAATCCAGAATGTGAAGTTCACCTCCTAATAGAGACCATAGATTCCATCACAATGTGAGCCAACTTATAGAACAGGATGGAATGTTTGGCTGTAGTTGTCACTAGACTTGCACTGGAGGGAGCTTTCAGGAGTAGGCAAGTACACTCAAGCATTTATGCTTTGAGAATACATTTTTTGCGGCTATATCACAGGGGTGTGAACTGCTGGAGGCTGGCGGTGGGCACACTGGCCTCCCAGTAGAGCTTGAAGAGTTGGAACCCTGGCAAAAATGAATCTACGCTCTTTTTGGTGGTGGTGGTGGTCCCCAAACACCTTTTAGGTGATGTGGGAGCCATGTTTGCCATGTTACATCCTGTTAATTTCCTGTTCTTTTTAAAAAGGACTCTTCATGCCTCCTCAATGGCATTTGGGTGGGGGACTGAAAAACTGTTTTTGACACAAAGGCTAAAAATCAGCCTGGGGAGCGGCAAGCACGCTCCAGACCACATTTTGCTACCCCTGTTCTGTCATAAGGCTGCAAGCACCTATAGTATGATAAGTAAACTATACTCCAGAGATACTCAAAGGGAAATGTTTTATTTCCTTAAGTAGCATTTCAGCCAGCCTGCATAGTCACCTCTCATCTGTACATAAAATGAAGGCAAAAAATAATCTACTGTTAAGCTCTAGCAACTGTTTTTCCATCACAGGACACAATATGTGGGGGCATGCAGGAGGAGGGAGAAGATGCTATAGCAGGCAGAGCCCGAGGCATTTTGTTGCTGCAGCCACCCAAACAAGCAAGGAGGAGGCTGCTGAGAAGCATGGCATATATGGGTGTTTCTGCCTACAGCAGCTCCTCTCTACAGCTGCCTCTCTCTCTTTGGCTAGCTGGTTGTAGGAGGGAGCTGCTTGAGATGTCTTGTTCTAATTCTCTTGTAATGCTAGTGTTAGATTACTTCACTGCCCCAAGCCACAGATCCTTCTGCACATGCAGCAGGCTCGGGAAAAGATTCTGTCTCTGTGCCAATGTTTACAGGGCTCAGAAGGTGAAAAAAGTTTAAAAGGGAGTTGGTGATAGAACTGAGGAGATCAGATTGAAATCTCCACCCAGCCACAAAACCTACAGGGGCAATGTGACCTTAGGACAGTCACCCTCTTTTAGCCTTGCTAACTTCATAGGGTTATTGTGAAGACAAAATAAAGGGGAAACAACATATGCTGCCTTGAGCTCCTTGGAAGAAACAAAGCACCCACACATCTATAATCATTTCTATACCACACAATTATAGTAATTTGTAATCTGACTTGTAAAATTCTCTTAGATTCACCAACAAGATCATCATGCACAAAACATTAAAGAATTCTGAACCTAGGAATTTGTTCAGGGTGCCAGAACTGGAGAGAGATCACAGACCTTCCACATAAAACTGTTATTCCTAATTACATGAAACTTTCTTCATTTCAGTTGTACAATTTAAGACATGACATAATTCCATTTCTATGATTGTTAAAAGATCTTGAGTCAAAAACTCTTGGTGAACTATTCCAAATCATCCAGAGTTCTACCAGTAGATCCAGATCTGCCTTTGTGTAACTTTGCTGTAGGCCTCTAATTTTTCTCATTATCTAGCACTGGCAAGATTAAAAATCACCCAGCGGCCAGATTACAAGATTATACATATGTCTGTGATGTTGTATGTTTCTTGCTATAAGACTGTTCTTTTTTGATGTTCCCTTTCCATCTGGGTAATAGCAATGAGGTTAAAAAGTCTCCAACTCTATCTTGGACTTGGTCTCATAACGGAATTCCTGCACAAGGAGAATGTTTTCAGTTGGCATGAATGTGTTCTTTTCTCTGTAGTACTTACACATATGGAGTGTTGAGAGCAAAGCTTTGGAAAGTTCCTTTGTTGGGTCATAACTCCCACAATGACCAAGATGGCCATGCTGATTTGGGGACTCTGGAAGCTGTTCTCCAGAAAAGTGCTGAAAATGATCTCCAAGTAACGCAGATTTAACAGTGGCAAATACTGAGGAAGGCTCTTTGGCTTTGCATGGCAGATGGCACATTCCACTATCCACTGAGAAAATACAGAGGCTCACAGGTATAGGTGTGTGTGCAAGCTGCTGATCCCATTAAACCCATTAGGACAGAATTCAGAATACAAAGTGTCAAGAGAAAGATATCTAACACTAATCAGCAAATCAAAAGATAATAAGACATAAAGTTTGGGTACTGGCCTGAGTGTTTGTAATGCTGAAACTGCTGCATACGTCTTAAGGTGTAATTTGTCACTATAGGTAAAGAAGTAAACTCCAAAGTGCACGTACTCATCATGACAATTGCAATAGTCAAATGCCTCCTCAAAAGAGCCTAAAAATGCAGATTGCTTTGTGACCCTGTCAAAAACCAATTCTAGCAGTTTTCATCGCTACCAAGAGCAAGTCGTTTTTAAACCTAACAGGTCTTACTGGTGCCTTCAAAACAGAAACACCACAGATTAAAACAGAGACAACTCATAATAGTACATTGCTATTGGAAAATCTGTTTTGCCCTGAGCTACTATGGAGACTGCAGGACAAGGATGTTTGAGGCTGGGTGCATTCTAGCAGATGACACCAACAGTATTATAAGATCCTAGTACTTTGACCCCAAAGGCCCTGGCTCCACTACGCCAATGCTTGCCATTAAGGTCAGGTACCTTAATGGAAGGCCAGAAAATAGATAACAGCATTTTGGAAGTTAAAGACTCCTTAGTCTAAATCCTGTGCTGTGTGTAAATTGCTGAAAAGCATGAGTAAAGCAATAATTATTAAATATGTAGGATAGCAAATTAGGTTGGAGAAGAATCTGTGTGGCTTTTGCCAAGAAGATTCCTTCTTCATTTTGAGGCAATAATTATATAGATCCAGTAGATGGGAACTGGTTCTTTTGAAAAGCTATTGACAAAGTCTCTTACTTACCCATTACACTTAGAAATCTTGGATCACTGACATTAAAAACAATAAAAAGGGCTTTTTTAAATATGTCCACAGCAAAAGAAAAAAGAAGGAGACGACAGGGTCGCTGCGCAGAGAAGATGGTGAATTACTAACAGGGGGAAGAGAAAAGGCAGAACTACTTAACACCTTCTTTGCCTCAGTTTTTTCCCAGAAAGATACAAGCACTCAACCTGGCGGTTGGGGAGCAGGGGAGGAAGCAGAGGAAATGAGGCACATAATAGGTAGGTGGTACAGGAATACCTGGCCACACTGGATGAATTCAAGTCTCCAGGGCCAGATGAATTGCATCCTAGGATATTAAAAGAGCTGGCAGAGGTCATTTCAGAACCGCTTGCTATAATTTTTGAGAAATCTTGGAGGACAGGGGAAGTTCCAGCAGACTGGAAGAGGGCAAATGTTGTCCCCATCTTCAAGAAGGGGAAAAAGAGGACCCAAATAATTATTGCCCAGTCAGTCTGACATCAGTACCCAGAAAGATCCTGGACCAAATCATTAAGCAGTCAGTTTCTAATCACTTAGAAAGCAATGCGGTAATCACAAGAAGTCAACATGGATTTCTCAAAAATAAGTCATGCCAGACTAATGTTATCTCTTTTTATGATAGAGTTACTAGCTTGATAGATGAAGGGAATGCTGTAGATGTAGCATACCTCGATTTCAGTAAGGCCTTCAACAAAGTTCCCCATGACATTCTTGCAAAGAAGCTAGTAAAATGCGGGTTGGACAGGGCTACTGTTAGTTGGATTTGTAATTGGTTGACTGACCGAACCCAAAGAGTGATCATGAATGGCTGCTTGTCATCCTGGAGAGAAGTGACTAGTGGGGTGCCACAGGGTTCTGTCCTGGGCCCAGTGCTGTTCAATATTTTTATCAACGACTTGGATGAAGGAATAGAGGGCATGCTCATCAAATTTACAGACGACACCAAATTGGGAGCGGTTGCTAATACGCCAGAGGACAGGATCAAAATTCAAAATGACCTGGATAGATTGGAGAGCTGGGCCAAAGCGAACAAAATGAAATTCAACAGAGAGAAGTGTAAGGTCCTACACTTAGGTAGAAAAAATGGAATACAGAAATATAGGATGGGGGACACGTGGCTGGATAGCAGTACGTGTAAAAGGGATCTAGGAGTCTTAATAGACCACAAGCTGAACATGAGTCAGCAGTGTGACACAGCTTCCAAGAAAGCCAATGCAATTCTTGGCTGCATCAATAGGAGTATGGTGTCTAGATCGAGGGAGGTACTGGTACCACTCTACTCTCCTTTGATTAGACCTCATCTTGAATACTGTGTTCAGTTCTGGGCACCCCAATTCAAGAAGGACATGGTCAAGCTGGAGCAAGTCCAGAGGAGGGCAACCAAAATGGTGGGAGGCCTGGAAGCCATGCCTTATGAGGATAGACTGAGAGAGCTGGGTATGTTTAGTCTGTAGAAGAGAAGGTTAAGAGGGGACATGATAGCCATATTTAAATATTTGAAGGGATGCCATGTAGAGGAGGGAGAGGGCTTTTTTTTCTGCTGCTCCAGAGACCAGGACAAGGAGCAATGGATTCAAGCTGCAGGAAAGGAGATTCCACCTAAACCTCAGGAAGAACTTCCTGACAGTCAGGGCTGTCCGGTAGTGGAATATGCTGCCTTGGAGTGTAGTGGAGTCTCCTTCTTTGGAGGTTTTTAAGCAGAGGCTAGATGGCCATCTGTTGGGAGTGCTTTGAGGGTGTTCCTGCATGGCAGGGGGTTGGACTGGATGGCCCCTGTGGTCTCTTCCAACTCTATATTTCTATGATTCTATGATTCTATGATCAGTAGCCAATTAAGGAATAAGAAGAAGAATTTTGAGACTAAGCTGATAATAGTACTTACAGTGGCCATTTCCACACTACACTTGATATTTCCACACTACATTTCCACACTACACTTGATATTTCACTTTCAACATCCTGTGGAATTCTGGGGTTTGAGACCAAAGAGCTCTCTGGGTGCGAATTCTAAAGGCCCCTCCTTAAGCTACAAACCTCAGGATTCTATAGGATGTTGAAAGTGGAATAATAGCACTATAACAGTGTAGTGCAGAAATGGCCAGCGTTTGGAGATAAACAGTAGGTTATTCTAGCTCTCTAGCCAGTATCTCTTTAATGTATTTGTAGTTCATTCAGTGGTGTGCATTAAGAAGTGGATGATTAGGTAGCTGAACCTGGGAATGACTAATTATGCAGGCTGGGAAAAATCTCAAGCAGACTGCAAAGAATGCTGAAAGGATCTCTCTAAACTATGTGAATGGGCAGCACAATGGCTCCCCGTCCAGGCTACACTGCAGGGAATTCAGAACGTGTGGTTTTCTGCCAAGGAGAAGCTCACAGGCCTAAACCTAAGCCTAGAAGCTTCATTAGAATCCCAGTTAGTCTCAGGATCAAGACTGAATCAGATACAAGATTTCCTCAAGAGTGAGATTTTGTGCCGAAAGTGGAAAGAACTAGATAATACCAGATGCAGATTAAAGCAGAGGGTCACTCAGGGAATTGTGGGGCACTTTTCCCCCTGCCTTTAGCATGATCATGAACATATATTTATAGCTCTTGAAATGCAAAACACTGTATTTTGGCAACAAAGCACCTTTCAAAATTTCTTTTGAATTTTTTTCAAGACTATAACTCAGCCCAGAGCTGATGAAAGGTTTGTATGTGGCAATTAAATAAATGTTGCATAGGAGCCTTGTTATGGTATAAACACCACTAAACTCAACAGAAACACTGACAATTTACAGTGTTTCCAGAGCAACTGAAAGGCAAGTTTTTAAATGTTCTCTCTTCCAAGTGATCCTGAGAAGACAGGTGAGTTGGTCCTTTTAATGCATTTCTTTCATTAAAACAGAACAAGAGGTGGAAAAACACATTGTAGGTGTGTCATAGGTGAAGGCAATGGTATGCAAAACACTTGGTGCTGTTTCCTTTTCTGTCTGGATGAATGCTCAGTAATTTTAGAGTATCCTAACTCACTTGCTCAACTTTTAAAAGCACTGGTCTTTGTAGGAAGCTATGGCTAACTGATATGTTGGGATGTTTTTTGTGTATTAATAAAACTATGATTTAATGATAATCACAACAAATATCTGGGCAATCTCAGAAGTAACACATTTTAAGTGCACCTAACCCCCTCCAAAGAGTTATTTCCAGGCACATCTATAGCAATCTGATGGCAAACACCTACCCAGCACACTGGCAAGATCTAACCCTAATTTTTGTAGGAAATGAGACTGAACCTGTTAGGATTCAGCCTTCATTTAGCCGAGATACACAGAGAAGCGGTTAAAAGCTTGTCTAATGACTTGTGGCTTCAGTTGACTGATGCAATAAACACGAATGCAGACAGCTTTGAATAAAAGACTTAAGATACTTTACTAATTGCTTGTTCATTTACATCTGTATTGATAGCCTGCTACTTGTCTAACTAGTGAATAGGTAGGATCTTCGGTATTAACTCACCATCCATCTTGATGGGATGCGAAGCATGCAGATAGCTCAGAAGAAAGCAGCCATCAGGACAAACAAAGAATTGAAGAAGAGAATGAATCTGAGAGGAGGGTCATCAGCAGTTGTAGAAATGTTCAAAATACAGATGAAGGCTGCAGTTGGACTGCCACTTATAGGGAGTAAACTCCACTGAGCGGACATGGACAAGATTGTCCTATTGCGCTGTAGTCCTAAACACACTGGCTTAAGACCAGTTGGAAATGGGAAGGACTTACTTTTTAGGGAACTGTCTGTACATCTGAGAGCCAGCATGGTGCAGTTGTTTGAGCACTGGACTACAATCCTGGAGACCAGGGTTCCATTTCCTGCTCAGCCATGGAAATCCATAGGGTGACCTTCAACACATCACACACTCTCAGTCCCAGAAAACCCCATGATAGGTTCACCATGGGGTTTGCTTAAGTATGAAATTATTTGAAGGCACACAACAACAATGTACAGGGCTGGGTGGCATGTATGTGCAAGTTCCACTAATAGTAAAACCACACAGGTGAGTGGTTAAAAAAGTCACTTTTTAAAATTAAGGTGTTCTGTTGCTGACCTGTACTAATGCTATGCTTCTAAATCCAGCTTGGTTCTGTGAATCTGAAGTCTTCAGACCTCATTTAATATAGTTTATAATGTCTAGCTATTAAAATTAACATTAGGATTGGGGGCATACCTCAGTTCCAGAGAACTTTTCATAATGCATATGGTCCTCCCTAGGTCCTGAGATGTTTTTGACAAAAGATTATTAGATTCCAGGCTAACCTCTGTGTGAAACCACAGGTTGGTGCATTCTGTCCTAAGGTGGCTCACTGGTCTTCCCTTCTGCAAGAAAGGCTATACAACTGGGTGACATGGACTTTGGTGCTAGATGCAAAATTCCAGCATCAGCACAAATACAGTTTCCCTCTTTCTTGCCTAATTGAGATTTGAGATTTCACCACTTTTGTTCCAAAATTTTCAAGGCTATTTTTTTCAGAGAAAGAGTCCATTGTTTTATAGCAAGGAAAAGTGTATTCTAAACATTGCTGAATTCTGCTCTTCATACCAGATCTCATCTTCTTTCTTTCCCTACTTGCTTGAAATAAATCAAATATGCACAGCTTTGTCATTAGAGTACATATCTCTAACAGGAGTGTAGCTAGGGGAGTGGATACACAAAATAAGAATTCTGCATCCCATATTTCTGACACTGCACAGATTGAGACACTGAAAATCCTAAACATGTAGAACGCTTGTTATTTGGTGTGTTCACATTCCTTTGGTATCTTTGCCAGCCTCTGTTCTTTGGATGCCTAAACTGTCTTTCTAAGTGCTCATCTGAAGTTCTAAAATGCCACAATGTGAGACATTTGGGGATCAAAGGAAAACTTCATTAGTAGTGGTAGAATTTAATTTAGGGTGATTCTTTGGTCTTGTGCAAGGAGAAATGAAGGATATTACAGACAGCCCTCCACATTTGTGGGTTTGACTTTCACAGATTCAATTATTCCCAAGTTTCTCCACCCCCTGCCCCCACATCTCAAGCACTTCTTTTCCATGGGAACCTTCCCGCTTTGTGGGTCTAACCAGGCTGTGCAGCCCTTTAAAAACCCATCTCTGGTCATCTTCCTCCTCTGCAACTTCCCAGTCAGCTAAGGATTGCTTGCAACATGATTTCTCAGTACCACAAACCCTCTCCAGATGCCCACCCCCCTGAAGGAAGGGGATGGGTGAGAGAGAGAAAGTATGGGGCCACCATACCAATCCACCCCTTTCTCTGGCCTGGTGTGGACCCTAGTTGTCTGCTCTCCCCTCTATGCCTCAGTCCCCTTCCCACAGATGCATATATGCATTTGATATTTGTGATTTTTCCACTTTTGCAAGAGTTCTACATCCTTAGTGCTAGCAAATGGGAAGGGCTGACTCTAATTAAACATAATTCTTATTGAAAGGAGTCACCACCATCATTTTGTGCTCCCCCCTATATATTCCTGGTGTGTGAAAGTCTGTCCTCTGCAGTGGATATTGGGATTGCTTAAGAAGATCCAGCACTACACTCACATTAAGATGAGCAGGTGCACTCAGGCAGAGATCTGTTCCCAGCTACAACCTATTGTGCCTGTAACTGCACACATATAGAACTCTTTTTTTCCCCCCGGGCAACAAGGGCCCATGGAAAAGCAGAACTTCCAACGGCATAGCCAACGGTCCCTTAAACACTTAAAAGTTCTGTGACCACAAAGCAATAGAGATGGCTTCTGGACATAGGGGCTCCTGGGTACATAGGCACCACAGGAACAAATCTTCCTCCCTCTCCTTGTTCGTTGCAACCCCGTTACATGGACTGAGACCTTCGAGGGGCTGCCGCTCAGGGCGGACACTGCGGTGCTAAAAGATCCAGTCTTTTCCAAATTAAGGTGGCTCCCCAGAGTGAAAGGCAATGCAATGTAGAGTTTTGCAAGAGGCTTTCTTTGCTTGCAAGAAACGACTCTGAAAGCTTTCACTTCACCGAGTGCGCAGCGCTTCTTTGCGGCGCTCGCACACGCTCCACCCCCCCACACGCACCCCGGAGGGCACCAACTAGCCCAGGTCGCCTCCGGAGGTCTGGGCGGCCTCTGGGGCGCGCGGCTCTCTCAGGGGCGGGAAGGCCTGCGCCGAGGGAGCATGCCCAGACCCCGACCTGGCCGCATTGGGATGCAAATGAGCTGGAGCGCGTGCTCCTCGCAAAGAGGAGGGATTGTTTATGGAACCTCCGCCGGGAGCCACGCGCCGGGCGTACGAAGTGGCCGAGTCCGCTTCCCATTGGGCGGGAGGCGGCTCGGGAGCCAAAGGGGCGGCGGGGGGTTGCGTGTGTGGCGCGCGGCGCGTCGCGTGCGGCTCCCGGGGGCCCGCGAGCGGCGGGAGCAGCCGCGCGTGTTGATAAGGGGCCGAGCCGCCGAGCGCCCGCCGCAGAGGCGCCCTGGCAGCGCGCAAGGAGCGAGGAGGCACCCCGGGGAGCCGCGCCTTCCCCGACGACGCGGGGCTTCCGAGAGCGACCGGCGTCCGAAGGGAGCGAAGGAGCCGTCCTGCGGCCGCAATTCCCTCCCTTCCCCGGGGAGACCTTGGATCTTCGCACGGGAGCAGAGTCGATGCCCCACGATGAACGGCGGGGTGCTCGCCACGGCCATGCAGCCGCCGACCCACGCTGAGTGCACGCGTTACCCCTTGCACGGCCCGGCCAGCGGCAGCGCGTCTTTGGGACTGAAGCCCCCGGCGGGCCAGGGCGCGGGAGCCTCCGCCGCCGGGCCGCCGCCAACGTGGGGCGCCGCCAAGGGCTGCCCCGGCCCGGCCCCGCACTCCTTGGCCGCGGCGCGCTGCAAAGGCTCCAAGCGGCGCTCGGGCTCGCCGCAGCTGCTGCGCTGCAAGCGGCGGCTCGCCTTCCCGGGCCTGGCGGCCCAGCCCGGCGGGGGCGCGGCGGCCGTGGCGCGGCGCAACGAGCGGGAGCGGAACCGCGTCAAGCTGGTCAACCTGGGCTTCCAGACCCTCCGCCAGCACGTGCCCAACGGCGCCGCCGCCAAGAAGATGAGCAAGGTGGAGACGCTCCGCTCGGCCGTGGAGTACATCCGAGCCCTCCAGCGGCTGCTCGACGAGCACGACGCCGTCCGCGCCGCCTTCCCGGACGGCCTCCTCCCGCCCGCCGGCGCCGCCGACGCCAGCGCCGCCAACGCCGGCTGCAGCAGCAGCTCGTACTCGTCCGCCTCGCCCTCCTTCGACGGGCACGAGGGGAGCTCGGTGCCCGGCTCCCCGCGCTCGGCCTATTCCTCGGACGAGAGCGGCTACGAGGGGGCGCTCAGCCCGGAGGAGCAGGAGCTGCTCGACTTCACCAGCTGGTTCGGGAGCTACTGACGTCTCCCCGCCGCCGCCGCCTCCTCCGGGCCACCCCGCTCCCGGGCAGGTAAGGATCGGGCGCCGGTCGGAAGGGCCTGGCCTGGCAGGATTAGCGCAGGGAGCGGTTTGAGTCGCGTCTTCACCGGGCCGCCTTGTTCCCACGCGGAGGGGAGAGCCAGGCCGTCCAGGGGAAATAAGCTCGAGGCCATGCAGTGGCTCTTGCTTCTGAGTAAGGCGCCCCAGGCTGGGGCTGTCATGCCTATCCACACTGTAGAAGCTTCATACCGCTTTAAGTGTCCTGCCATTTTTCCGCACTACACTCTTATAGCGCGATTATTGCACTTTCAACACCCTATGGAATCCGTCCGGCCCCTCCCGAAACTGCAAACCCCAGGATTCCATAGGGTGTTGAAAGTGCAATAATCGCGCTATAAGAGTGTAGTGCGGAAATGGCCCTGGGTCCATCCAATGGAATGGTGGGATTTGTAGCCGGTGAGGTGAACTCCCTTTCCTAATCTGCAGCAGAGAATTCTAAACTGCAAATCCCACAGCGCCCTAGGATGTGGGATCAGACTCCTTTAACTGCAGAGTCTAACTTTGTCATAACTTTTCTGTGTTTTTTGCCACAGTGAAAGTGCAAAGGAGTCATGGTGGGACAAGGTTTTCTGCATGTAATCTTTATTATGCTGTTTAAAAAGTGCAATATTTCCCTTTTTAAAAAAGCGAAATATTACACTTTTTAAAAAGTATAAAAGGCTATGTTTGTTTCTTATGCCAGCCTTGGCAAGAGGGCCTCAACGTATGCTGCACGAGTGGTGGAGCCCGGGTGCACTGGGATTGGGTTTGGCACATGATGGCAAGGATCGTTGAAAGGTGAGCTGGACTAAATCCATCTTGTGGGGGGAGCAGGCAGACGACTGGCTCACCCCAGTTGGTGGGAATGGAAATGCACCTGGCTGATTGCAAGCCACAGCTCTTCCTGCTGTTGCAGGCTTGTACAGGTGTGAGTACCTGTCCCAAGAAAGTTGTAGGTTGAGATCCAGTTCCAGAGAATAAAAACTCTCTGCTAGAGTCTGAAATCATTGGACTGCATGCAGCTTGCTTTGAATCTGCCACTTGCATAGAAATTGGACCTTCCCTTGAAATACAGCAGAGGATGCTTTGTGGATGTGCTCAGAGCCAGAGACCTTGATGATTTCTTGGAAGTCTTTCTGTTCCTGAAGAGGGGAGGGAGTAGCAGTGCTCAGGCTGATTTCACTTCACAGGCCTGTTCCGGTTTAATTGCATAACTTCAAACAATCCAATCTCAGTCTGAGAACTGTTGGCAGTTTAATTATTTCTTGTTCCACGTTTTGAGCTGAGGAGAGCTTTATCACTGATGCTTAACTGTGAGTGATTATTTGGACAGAAGAATGGTGTAGGTAAACTGTAAACACTTCCACGTGATTTGCCCCTGTACATGTTTTGTTAAGAAATAGGTCTTATTGAATACTTCCAGGAGACTTACTTTCAGGTGAGTCTAAGCCTGCAGTTTTAAATGTACCAGTCCGACTGAATGTGTATTCTCTGCAATAATGAGTGGTATTTTCTTTTTAGCTATGTTCACTCATTACAACTTACATGGGAGAAAGTTTTCAATTGGTCATTGTTTTCCATCCCATCACAAATCTAGTTACAAAACAGGAGGAAGGTAGATTTAAAGTAGACTTGCCTGCCCTACTGAAATAGGGGTAAGTAATATTGGGCAGGATCTAAGGATGTCATCTGCCGGCACAGTTCCTTCCCTTAGTGGAGAAAGACTGGGAGGGATTTCCCTTCTCTGCCTGCAGACCCCTCCCTCTGCCCCCCCAAAAGCTGCTGTGGCGGGTTGGGAAACCTGGGGTGGGTTTTCAGGTGGCATGGAGGGCTACTGGGAGCAGGAAAGGGGGAGAAGAAGGTTCCATCACATTAGCAGATGTTTGCTAGAGCGAGGTTGGATTTAGACCACTGAAACAGTGTATAGTCCAGACTCTTCTCCTAAAAGACAGCCCTTAAAAACAGTAAGTCACTTTATCAGAGCTTTGTACGAGGAACTGGCAGCGCAGTAATTAATCAAGATAGGTGGCCAGAGAGAAAGCACTTGACATCTCCCTCTGTTGGATCGATCAGGTACCTGCTTCTAACAGCCTTTCTGTTTTCTTTTGTAGCAATACCGAAAGCAGTGCTGCGTAGAACCTCAGTACCTCATTGTCCCAGGCGCCTGTTAAGATGCAGCAGAAAAGCAGCAGGATTCCTACTTTTCTTGAGCTTCATTACAAGGGTGGTTGGATGACCAGATCACTGTGACATCCGACATCATTATTTCAACGTTCTTTTTGGGAAACAAAAGACTGGTGTCTTGTGATCATTCTCTCTTTTTATTAAAAAAAAGTGCAATTATGTAAATAGGTAATAGGGGCCACAGTTTTTACCTGCTGTTGTACAGTAGTCTGTGGTGCCCTCTGACTCTTGAACTACCAATGAAAAGGCTCATCTCTGATTCCAGTGGCAGATGGAGATTTATTGGGTTTCCACTCTTAAATGTATGTGTATGTTTCTATATGGGAAGAGGTGAAATAATTAAAACTTGATGCTTCCTTTTTCTAAATGGGAAGGGGAATATTGTAATGTCAAAAATAGACTTTATATGTGTAACTTGAACTCCCTGTGGCACACTGTTAATATGAAGACTTATTTTTGTACAAAAATTCATTAGAAATGGCAAGAAGAGAGTAAACATTTCTAGAAGTCCACTGCACCCTTGGCTTCTTAACACTGCCACCTAGGATGTTTTGAGAACTTACCCAATTTAGATGAGTTTCCTAAGATTTTGTATTAAATGAGGGTAAAAGTGTTCATCTTAAATATGGTGTCCAAGTTTTCATTTTTTTTCTTGGATCTGGTGTGAAGGTTCATTTATTGAGGGAGAGATAGAAGAAGAAAAAACAAACCCTGAAGTTTTTATTTTTAATGCATTGAAGGTATTTTTGTATGCACTTGTTAGGATTTGTCAAGTTGTATATATGCAGTTTTTAAAAAGTATCCTATTTTATGTAAATCAACTTTATAAATAAAATCTATTTATAAGTAGCTTTTGTTGTCATAGGTAATCACTTCTGTCTTCCTGGGCGTGGGAAAGGGGAAGGTCACAGGAGATAATTTTGCCTCTTAGTCTCCCCATTTCTCTCTAACACACACATACAGCCACACAAAGTTGAGCAGTGAGGACTTTTTTTAACTTACACAAGGAAAATGTGTGATGAGCATGCTGAAAGTTGCTAGTTCCATGTTGGCCATGCAGTCATAATCTAATACAGACTAGTGTCATTATCCTAGGTAAAGGCCATATAGCTTGTTAATGGATATTTTAAGGTTTATGTTTCAAACCATTACATCAGATGGCTAGAGTTTTGAAGTAGCAACTGTGATAAGGAGACAGAATATTTGTGATCGATGGTTTTAAATATAAATGCAGCTTCACATCACCTCTAGTGGCAAATATTTAAACAAAAGCCAGGATTCTATTTGAAACTGATAGGGTGTAAAGTTCCACTGAGAGCCACCATGATGGTTAGAGCATTGTACTATGAACCTGGAGACCAGGGTTCAGTTCCTTGCTCAGTCATGGAAAACCAGTGAGTGACCTGAGGCACATCACACACTTTCAGCCCCAGAAAACCCCATGATAGGTTTGCCTTAGGGTTGCAGCAAGTTGGAAATGACTTGAAGGCGTACAACAACAACAAAGTTCCACCAAGGTACTTATGTCTGTCTCTAGGAGGGTGAAAGCTAGTTGGGTGGAATGAGGGAGTTTCTCAGAGCCGTTTCACACTATACAGTTACAGTGCTATGGTTTGACCCCTGGAATCCTGGAATTTGCAGTTTAGGGAGGGGCATTCAGAATTTTTTTGCCAGAGAGCCCCTCTAGTGCTTTCCAAACTACAAATGCCAGGATTCCATAAGATGCTACCAGGGCAGTTAAAGTGGACTTGTGGTGGTATAATTGTGTCGTGTGAAAAGGCCCATGGTGTACGTCTACAACCAATAGACGGTTATTTGGTTCAGGGTAGAGCTCTGCCCAGAAGCCATCCAACAGCCATTTCACAGCCTAGGTAAAAATACTGTATGAGGAAATACTGGGTTCCTCCTTACCGAATGTCAGAAAAAAGCAGCTAGCATAAGTCACTGAAAGGATGTGAGCAATAGAATTTAGTTATCAAGGATGCTATTCACTTTCATTTTGCTGTATTCACTGTATTTTCATCAGTGTAAGGGGATGAGAGACAGCCAATGAATACCGGGTACTATAGGCTATATTTCACAGAAAGGAATTATAACTAAAAACCACCTCTGAATAATCTTTGCGAAATAAAACCCAATGAAATTCATGGGCTCACTATAAGTCAGGAGGCAACTTGAAGGCACATACATCCACACAATGACAAAGTTCACAGCTTTTGTGAGATTCTGCACAAAACAACCACTACATAAGTATTATTATTAGCGATGGCACTGTATAATTTATAAAAAGTCAAAAAATGGGGATCCTATAAAAAATTGTTGAGCCATTAAAAGAAGATGGCTTTGGATAGTAGGGGCTGTTTTCTTAGGCAAACCACTCAGGTGGTTTTGCCAGTTCTTTCCTCTACTTGCCCTCAGTTCCATTAAAGCTGGTTGTATAGTGTTGACAATGGGATCAAAATCTGGCAGTTTTATAAGTGAAGATTAAGCATAAGTGACTGATGAGCAGACAATTCCCTTTATACAAGTTCATTTGAAACACACTCTTAGGAATATTTCAAATGAATAAATATCAAAGGTTTGGTGAGATACTTTTATTGGAGAATTCTGTTTCTGGCTTTACTTTGAGGGCATGTTTTTGAGTTGACCCAGAAGATCTCTACTTTATGTTCTCCAGATGTTTTGGAATTCAACTTGTAGAATTCCTCACCATGGGCCATGCTAGCTAGGTATTTCTGGGAACTGAAGTCCAAAGCAGCTGGAGGATCAAAAACTGAGAGCCACTGACCTAATCAAAAGACTCCTGGG
Organism: Ctenosaura bakeri; assembly: GCA_948474755.1. Lineage (NCBI taxonomy): Eukaryota > Metazoa > Chordata > Lepidosauria > Squamata > Iguanidae > Ctenosaura > Ctenosaura bakeri. Next base: position 59,684 of record CAOLHI010004315.1, on the reverse strand, counting down.
AGAAAATGAGAGAACATGAGGCACACTAAGTTTGGAAAACCTTTTGAGGACTACAATCCAGAACTAGGGGTTCTGGGAATTATAATCCAGAAAAGAATTTTTCTTCAAGCTCTGGTTAAAGTACATTTTTTTCATAAAATATTTTTGCTTTTAATTGTTTTCCAGAAACAAGGCAGACAATGTCTCCCCCCGCCCCCTGACAATACTAACACATGGATTCAACAGTCTGAAACTATATTTGAGCAGCATTCTTCAACTGGCCATTCTGCTGTTTGGTGGGTTTTTTTTTTCAGAACTGCTTCACTTAAGAACTTGTTTGGAAAGAAGGAAGTTCATACTGAAATAATTTTTTGCACACAGATCAAAATCTCCACAACAAGCAAGAGCTCGATGATAACACATGCACAGACTCGGGAGAAACAAATCATTTCACTCCTGATTTCCAGCTTCCCAGTTAGCAGTACTTGGTAATCAAGAATGCAATCTGCAAACTATGGAGTTCACAGTAGTAATGAAAATGCCTTTATAGGTTTCCTTCAGGCTCTCATTGAGCTTAACAGAGCTTTGTTTTCTGGAGTTTCCAAGTCAGAGTGAGTCTCTCATTTGTATTTGGGAGATCTAGCCTGGCAACATGAAAGGAAGCATCAGTAACAAGTGAGTTCAGTGGTAGTGAATGCAACTGCTGTTTACCTTGCCTGTTGAAGACAGGCACATACAGCTACGGTAGGATTGGCTAGAATAGAATCCTTCTGTTTCCCAGCTCAAGCTTTTATTCGCTGTTTACTGTAAACATGCTACTGCAACCTGACACCAAAAGTGTATGTTTCTTTGGCTCTCCTTCACTAGCCTCCCAGCAGTGATGCTGCTAAAAGATCTTCCAGCTAGGTGGAGGACAAAAAGAAAAAAGGAGTGCAAGGGTGTGCATAAAAACACTTTGTTAAAAAGAGATCCACTGTCAGAGGCTTTGTTAACTGAGGTATGTCTGCACTTGGTTCTTCACTGATTTTCTGGTAATTGTCTCTGGAAAGCAGTGTATAGTTAGAGCTACATATATGATCCATAGTTAAAAGGTTGTATTAGTTACTAGAAGAGCTAGTGATGACCACTAATATGGATGGTTTTAAAACAGTGTTTGGACAAATTTATGAAGGATGGAGGTGCCTGTGGTTCCTACCTAAGATGAATGAATATTCCTTCCAGTATCAGAAGCTGTGTGCCTCTGCTTATTAGTTGTTGGGGACCTGAAGTGGAAAGCAGAATGTATGAGCAGAATGCTGGACTAGTGGACCATGTTAGCTGGAGGCTCTGGGACCTGTAGCTCAAAACAGTAACCTTTCCCGTCTCTGGACAAGATGGCCCTTTGGTCTGATCCACTCTGGCTGTTCCTACATTATTAATGTACATGCTTGCCTTGCTAAAATTAAGATGCACAATTGTTTACTTTTACTAGTAATAAGCGCAATCACTGTCGATTCACACTGCAAGCTTTTACAAAGGATGTGAAGGCAACAGCTTCTCTGTCACATATATGTGGCTTTTAGGAGCTTTGTTGGTCAAAGCAAAACAGCCTTAGTTGTGTTAAAAAAACAAAGCAGACAAAACCCCATCCCCTGCTCCACCAGCCAGTGGGAAAAAACAGGCTGAGTAGTAAAAGTATAGCTCAATGCCTTCACAACTGTAGCTAAGGCTAACAAATACAGTGTGTAAGGGATATAGGAAGCTACTGATATGAGGAAAAGTGATTATAGCTAGACAGCCTCCTTGGTTTGCCCTCAGACATACAAACAGTGTTTTAAATACTGGAAGCACTGTTTTTCAGTGGCTTCATTCCTTCCTGGAGGGCCAGACCGAGAAGGTGGTGCTGGTGGACTCTGACCCCTGGTCTTTTGGCCTGTCAGGTCTTTTGGGGTTCTGTTTTGTTCCCCATGCTATTTAACATCTACATGAAACAGCTGGGAGAGGTTTCCAGAGTTTTGGGGTTTGGTGCCATCAGTATGCAGATGACACGCAACTTTATTACTCCTTTCCACCACAAGTCAAGGAAGCTGTTTTCGTCCTAAACCAGTGCCTGTAATCAGTAATGGACTGGATGAGGGCAAACAAATTGAAACTTAATCCAGACAAGATGGAGGTGCTCTCCATTAGTCAAAAGGCCGATCAGGGAATAGAGATTCAGCCTGTGTTAGACTGGGGTTACACTCTCCCTGAAGACGCAGGTCCACAGCCTTAGGAGTGCTCCTGGATTCAATCCTCAGTAGCCAGAAGTGCATTTGCACAGTTAAGGCTTGTGGACAGCTGCACCCATTTCTTGAGACACCAGACCGGTACCAAATGCATGGTTATATACCAGTTGGATTATTGTAATGTGCTCTATGTGGGGCTGCCTTTGAAGAAAGTTTGGAAAGTTCAGCTGGTCCAAAAAGCTGCAGCCAGATTGTTAATTGGAGCTGACTACAGGGGTCACATAACCCCCCTGCTGCAACAGCTCCACTGGCTGTCACAATTTTTTCCGGACACAATTCAAAGTGCTGGTGATGACCTTTAAAGCCCTATATGGCCCAGGTCCAGGCTATTTGAAGGACTGTATTCTCCCCTATGAAACAGCCTGGGCTTTAACATTTTTGGAGAGGCCCTTCTCTCCATCCCACCACTTTCTCAAGTGCATCTGATGGGAACACGGGAGAGGGCCTTTTCAGTGGCTGCCCCCAGGCTCAGAAAGTCCGTTCCCAGAGAGGCTAGACTGGCACCCTCTCTGCCTTCTCTCCGTAGACAATTAAAGATGCTTTTATTTTGGCAGGCATTTAATACGTGATCATTGCCTGACTGATGAAAGGTGCTGGTTATTTTTAACTTGTAGTATTTGTGATTTACTTGTTATTTTTAATATATATTCTAACTTTAATTATTAGTTGCTTGTTTAATTTGTGTTTTAACTTTTGTATGTTACAATTTTTGAACTATGTTTCCTTTTTTAAAAAAAAGTACTGTAAGCTGCTTTGAGTCCTTCCAAGGAAAAAAGTGGGATAAAAATAGAGGTAACAACAACAAAAACAAGAACAATAATGAGTAGTAACAATAATAATAATAATAATAAGTAGTAGTAGTAGTAAAAGTAACACCTCTTTTAGTAGAGTCAACATGCAGTGCAATTTCGCTTTCTTGGAACAATGTCAGTTTCTTTTTTTTAAAGACAAATTTCCAGCCTTCACAGATCGCAGTTCAAAAGTTTGAAAATATACCATTTACAACTCTCAATACTTCAGTTATGGTGTGGCATGAGAACAAGGTCATGAGATGTTCATGTTGAGGTCCTTGGGGTCTCAAACAGCCCATGTCTCTCCTCTTTCTTTTCTCCATGCTCTTTCGTCTCCCTTGTTCTCTTTCACTTGTGTCAATACCAAATCTTGTGAAAACTCAGACATTATAATCAGAATAAAATTTCTAAAAAATCTGTATAGTTTTTGCCCCCAATATATAGCACGCTTTTTTGTATACAAAGCTTAGAAAATCAGCATGCAGTTAGAAGAAGTTGTACAGAGAATCTACCCCACCTTGCTTTCCACTGGGCTGCTCCTGTTCTTTGCCACTGTTGTTAACAATCTTACTCCAATTCTGCACCACACAACACATGGAAGGGTAGTGGGAAAATGCAGAGGCAGAAACATAGAAGAAAAGGTAGAAACCTTTGAATGGTGCTTTGAAACGGCTAATACCTGCTCCAGGAAACAGTCTTGTAACCACTACCCTTATCGGAGGGCAAACAGCAACAACTCATAAACACAGCCAGTACTTTTATTTGTCTTTGTTATAAGAAACAGTGAAAAGATCTGCAGAGAAAAAGTTTGTGGCAGTTAGCCAACAGAAAGGGACATTATAGGTTGGGTAATTTTATATATACAGCATTTTTCCTGAGTCACACCATCCCTCATGGGGAAAAGTTGAAGCCAGCTTCATTACTGTATCAATTAGAGCTGTTACAGATATCACTTTGATCAAGTAACATTCTAGAGATGTTGGCTGGGATCTTCTAGAAACTTCTCGTTTCTGGTGGTGCAGAAAAACAACATATCCAGGTTCTATTTGAAGGAGAGAAGACCAGGGTGGTTGTAATTAGAACATCACACAAGGACTGAGGGTGGTTGTAATTAGAACATCACACAAGGACTGAGGGTGGTTGTAATTAGAACATCACACAAGGACTGAGGAGAGCCAGATTCAAGTTCTTGGCCAAGTTCCCTGGGTGACCCTGGCCAATAATTGTTTCTCAACCTACTCTGCTTCACAGAGTTTCTGTGAGGATGAAGCTGCATGTGGCAAAGGTAAGGGGAGGGAGAGAAGAATCCTGTGAATTTTATTTTATTTTGAAACATTTATATCCAACTTGTCATCTTAGGAGCCCACAGTGGCTAAGGTCAACATTCTTAAACTCAATGATTAAAAATATCCTTAGAATGTAGAAGAAAACTCACTAAACTTTCAAACATGAAAACAGCACTGCTCCTGGGGGGAAGGCCAGAATGTAATGAAACCAAACAATGAACAAATAAAGTTTATACCTAGAAACCTTTCTGAATCATCAGCTACACACCCTGTGTAGCTCAAGAGAGTGCAAATATATCTAAATCAGCAGTTGCCACTTCTTCCCTGGCAAGACTTGCCTAGATATATGTGTGTGTGTGTATGTGTGCGCGTGCGTGTGCGTGTGCAGTTTACCTGAAGCATGGGGGAAGAGCAAGACAGACAGTCCTTTCAGTCCTGGAATCATTAGCAGATACAGTTCATGTACCTTGCTTGTCATGTACCTTGCTTCAGGTGAGCTGCATGCATCCAAATTATGTAGTTCGTATAGTATATTCTCTAAGAGAGGAGTTGAGTTATAGTGAGAAGAACCGTCAAAGAACTTTTGGAAAGGCAGAGGGCGAGCTGCTGTGATAACTCCTGGGTGCCCAAAGAGAAGTGAGTACCATATAGTTCAATAGCTTACCCCAAATAGATTAAGCAGCTTGGGTAGTTCCTTCAAGTTTGGAGTAAAAAATAGAATGGATTTACTGTTCCACTGATATACGAGCCATCAGTTACCATTAATGTAGACTAGGATATTCTTTCTCTCTCTCTCATTCCCACACACACACACAGAGTCTCTCTCCACATATACATGCCTTCATAGTTTACCTGTATTCTAACCAGATTGTAATTTCAGTGGAACATGGACCAAATAGATGCATATCTTGTGTGTTGGTGGCATCTTCCAAAAGGAAAGGAAAAGAAAAATGAAAATGCAAAGAAAATAGTATATCCAATCAAGGGTGGGCAACTTTTTTTCTTTTTTCTGCTGAGGACCTCCCTGATTCATCGGAAATCTGTCAGGGCTACAAACTGGTGGTAGATGGGATCAGAAACAGGCAGGGCTTTAACACTACTTAATAGGAGAATAATTTTTGGTATGTCTCTTTGTATTTTTGATGCATTTTTATTTAAAATAGTCTTTATTAATTTCAAATTAACATACATTGACATATGTTGACAATAGAAGATACTTATGAGACAAAATATACAAAATACAAGTGTATAAAAAGAAAGAAGAAATAGGAAGAAGGGAAAGAGAAAGAACAGAACTGGAAAGAAAATTAAGAGAGTTTTAAAAGGAAAAAGAAACATACAAACCTGGACATTCACAGTTCACTCCTAACAATTTCTGGTTCTAATTATCAGTTATCACCTCCTTTTTAGTCTAAATATTCCCATGTATTTTTGATGTATTTTTCACATTATTCAAGCAACAACAGAAATGTGAACTTTTCCAGTTGTATCTAACAGAGCATTGGGTGAAGACAGCAACTTCCTGCTCTCCTGTTTTGACACAGGCATATTACTGCAAATTTCTTCAAAATGCAAAAAGGATTTCTCACACTGTTAGAGTCTTGCCACATCCCAAAACAAAAAGTAGGAATGGACTGTTCTTTATTATGGCTAAATAAAGTTAGAATATGGAGGGGTCTGCTTTGAAACGCTGCTTTGCCAAATTACTTTTACGTAACGAGAAAGATTTCCTGCTGTGTTGCTGTTTCTTTTTATTGCTTATTTTATTGTGCAAAAGTCATATGGTCCCCCCACCCCAAAAGTAATTTAAATAACATGAATGTAAATAGAAATACAGCAATGAAAAATGACTATGTGTACTCTTCAGTAAAAGACAATCAAATATCCAGATAAATATCCATGTAAAGTTGATGTCTCCATATCACATGCTCATATGTTGAAAGGATTGGAAGACGCTAATCCACTGCATAATACAATAGAAATACAACAGTGAAAGAGACTACAAATATAGTTTAATAAAAGGTAATCAAATACCTCGATGAATCCAAAATTTATGCCTATATATCACATGCTCAAATAATGAAAATGTTATAAAATCTTAATTTATTGAATAGCAAGAGGTGGGCCTATGAATTTTCAGTGTTGCAGTATAAGTCTTTGGGCTATGAAAAGACCTAGAGCCTTTTTCCGGAGAGATGTCTTCTGTCTCATAGTCTAGAATGAATGCACATGGCATTTACCCAACTAGGGGTAGATATATGTAGATATATGTAGATGGCAGGACACAGCAATCATCACTTTTAATTGTTTTGGATTGCAGAAGAGGTCTTAAGGGAAAGCACTGGGCAAACAAGCATATGCTGTGGAACGGCTCAAAGCCTAGCACAACTGGTCTGGTCCTTGTTTGCATCTTAAAAGCAAATCTTTCCTCCTGACAATCAGGGCCTCAGCTTCCTTTATAAGGTCCCCCCACAACAGCGCTTTTGGCTACCATAAGGAGAGAGGCCTCACCTTCTATTGGCTGACATTTCCTCATGACATCCTCTGTGCTTTCCAGCACTATTAAAACCATCTCCATTTTTCTCTTCTATGGTTTTTAACATCTTTGGCTACTGAAGAAGCCAGTGAAGCTTTAAAAGCTTGCATAATGTATTTTATGCTTCAGAATTGGCCCCAAAAAGGAATCAACACTTGTGGTTTTTGGATTTTGTGCTATTCTGCGGCATTGCCAACACGGCTACCCCTCAATATTTCTTTCCACCACTCCCTAGCTCTCCTAAACTTATTTCACATCTTATATCATCTACCTACCTTTCCTTTCCTTTCCTTTCCTTTCCTTTCCTTTCCTTTCCTTTCCTTTCCTTTCTTTCTTTCTTTCTTTCTTTCTTTCTTTCTTTCTTTCTTTCTTTCTTTCCCTTTTAACAAATCATAACTGCAGAAACAGAAGAAGGAAGGAAGGAAGGAAGGAAGGAAGGAAGGAAGGAAGGAAGGAAGGAAGGAAGGAAGGAAGGAAAGAAAGAAAGAAAGAAAGAAAGAAAGAAAGAAAGAAAGAAAGAAAGAAGATCTGAAGAGAGCAGAGTGGGAGGGAGCTCGTCTTTAGAGGGAAGAGGAGGAGGAAGGTTTGCGAGAGCAACTTCTGAAACAATGAAAGCGGGTCAGTTGGCTCATTGTGCCAGGCTTTATCTATCTAAATAAAGAGAAGGTTCTGACTTGTGTCCCAGCTGGGAGAGTTTTTGTGGTGTTGTGTTGTTTTGTTGTTGGGCCCCTCCTCCCTGTTTGCTCCTCCTTTCCTCCCTTCAGGCTCTCCCTAATGCTCTAAATGGATCAAAGTCTCTCTACCTCCCCACCATCCCTCCTCCCTCCTCTTTCAGCTCCCTCTTCTCTGGAGCATGCCACAATGCAGCCTTTTGTGGAGGCAACTGTGGAGGCCTTTTGCACCTCATTATCTCCATTGTGTGCCCCCATTATCCTGTCCAGGCTCCTTGTAAATAAACTCTATAGTAAAAGGCCAGGAGAATGGCAGTGGGTGGAGAGACAGGAGGTGGAAGGGTGGTAGGAGTGGGAGAGAGTGATGAAGAGAAGAGGATGTCAAGATGGGGAGGAGGCACTGGTGCCCCCCTCCGACTGTCATGCGGTAAAAACTGAACTGCAACTGAGAGTATCTCTTGGACCAGGACAAAAGGGCAAGGAGGAAAAAAAATAACTAGGGGGCATAAAATCTGGATATGAACTCTTTGCTACTGGTGCCCCTGGCATTAGGAGGGAGCAGGGCAGTGTGCAGCTTGGATAGAGACTGTTATTTCAAAAATTCCTAACTATTTTATTGGAGAAATAAAGAAGAGGAGGAGGGCGAACAAGGAGATTGAGGAGGAGGCAAAGACCAGAAACAAGGGAGTTGCCAGTTCAGTGATGCTGACCAAATACAAGGTCCCCAAATGTTAGTTCAAGTATAATTTTGGTGCCGTTTCCAGAAAATCTATAAACGAAGTTGCTTCTTGATAAACTAGTTTATAAACTTGTAGGTGTGGTGGTGGTGGGGGTAATCTCTAAATTTGAATTTTTGAAATCTCAACCTACTTCCATCATTAGAAATTTGAAAAGTTGGTAAATTCTCTCCCAAAAAAACAAAAAACAAACAAACAAACAAAAACAACCCAAGGCATTCTCCTCCATTTGATTAGCCACATTCTCCCAGCACCAAGAAAATCATGTTATGTCTGCTAGCCATATAGGGGTTAACAATGAGGAACCTCTCAAAGAGAAGAGGTGGCAACTTTTAAGTCAGCACTAAAATGGTTGAATATATAGTCAAACCCAGATTTTCAGTAATTAAACACTCAAGAGCCCTTGAGTTGTATGGGTGAATCTGTCCCACATGAAAGTTGTTGTTTCATAAAATCTCAAATTCTTCCAGATATGAAGAAATGTGCAAATTGTAGAATTATTTTTTTTTTTTAAAAAATGAACTGAACTGAAATTCCCACCTATCCCTAAAGAAGTGGTGATGGTAAATAAGGTAAAATCACTTTTTTACCTTTTGGCTATAAGAGTCTAGGCATGTATCCTCACTACATAGTTATAAGAGTTTGATACCACTTTAACTGCCATGGTTCCATGGTATGAGACTATGGCATTTGTAGCTTCATGAAATATCTACAATTCTCTAGTTCATTTCCATGATTTATAGAAGTAGACCTGTCTGGCAGAAAATTCTAAATGTCTCATGAAATTACAAATCCCAGAATTCCATAGGATGGAAACATGGCAGTTAGAGTGGGATCAAGTTGCTACAATGGAGTGGTGAGGTTACACTTGGCTACTCGTGCTCTGTGTTGAGTGAGGATAGGGGAAATCATTATAGTTTCCTGGAGAAAGGGGTCAGGTATGAACTTGTGCACAACCCTTGGAACTGGGAGAGGGACCCTAGCTCAAGGAGAAAGCTCTTGCTTTCCATGTAAAAGATCCCAAGTTCAGTCTTCGCATGTTATCTGTATTTAAAACAGGGCTGGTCAGAAACTGCCTTCTAAAGATGGAGTACCCCAATTCCTCCCAATTGCTTATTTTGGACAAAGAAATGGTGTATTGCCTCTGCTAGAAACCTTTGGTAGTAATGATTACCTTTATAAATACGTTGCAGGGCCTTCACACACTATTTTACAAAATTCTTTTCTTTTTTATTGTTCAAGTTAAAAGCAGATTTATAGCCCAATCTGAGTCCTTTTCTTATACTTTTCTGGCATGTGAGCTAGTCCCTGTGGCCCCTGGTGGGCTCCTGGAGCAGAATAGTGGTCCCTGGGCCCACCAGGGCTGTGCCCCCATTATTTAAGAGAGTTCAGATATAGGAAGAACTCTGCTTGGCACTGTAGAGAACGGCTGCCAATTATGGTAGGAAATAAACTGAACTTGATAGGTAAATGGTACATCTTCCTTGATTCCTCTGTCTTTCCAGGCTGCAGTTTGAAATGGATGTAATAACTGCTTTCCTCACAGACTTACTGGCAAAATGAATGACACAAGGGCATGAAAGTCCAGCATGCCAGAAAAATTAAAGCCCTGAACAATATTCTCTTTACTGAGTGCATACACTGAATCATGTTTTAAACTATACAAAAGCAAATAAGATTCAAAGAAGGGAAGGCATGGTTCTTGTTCCTTTAGATTGCTGCAGGGATACACAAGAAGAATCTGAAAGTCAGGAGGTTTATAATCTATTGAACTTAGGCCCACAGAATCTCCTTTCTTCAGACAGTTCTGGTTATATAATAACCTTAACTCTTATTCCTTGCTGTCTTTTGAAATTTGCTTATTTGCATATGAATGCTGATTTTTATCTTTCCTGTACACAATCAAAGCAATTTTTTTTTTTACAATACTGTTACAATCAAGGTATGCATCTAGAGTAGCAAAGTTTTGCTGGTTGTTTCAGCAATAATAGAGGTTGTATCATTAAACTGTCTATTCTGAAGAGTTGCTTGTCTTTCTTCTGGAGGCTTTCAGTAGATGTCAACCAGGCTATCATCCCAAAGAGATAATAATGGGGGCATCTCCATATGAGACCTCTCAGTTCAGAACAGTACCAGGTAATCAGAAATGTGGGTAGGAAGAAGGTGGTCGCCAGTGGCAAGCTAAAGTGAGGCAAGTCTCCTGTGCAAAAATGAGGGTTTTTCTTTTTGCTGCCAAATGCAATTTCAGAGGTGTAGGGGGCATTTTTGCCATGTTTTCAATCCACAGTGGCCCATTTTAAGCCCACGAGGGGATTTTTTTGAACAACAGGAACTGAGTAGAAGTGGATGATTAAAGAAATGGGTAGTAACTGAAATGATTGTGAAATTTATCCAGTGCATGACCTTTGAGATTATTTGTGAAGATATGCATGAATTTTTCAGTTTTCTGTTATTGATAGGAAACAGCAAGCTTTTTCCTATCAAATCATACACAAATAAATGTACACAATTCAACATGCATATTTTTGAAAAAAGGCCACAAATTTGGGGAAGTGCATCCAAAAGTCAACCAACCAACCAATAATTCAATTACTTTATTTACACTCTGCTTTTCCCCCAAGGTGAGGACTCAACATGGCCAAAATGTTTCTAATTGGACAAATGTGTTACAGGTACACACTTTAGGAAAGGTGCTTAACTAGATTCACATGAACTGTCATTCAGGAAATGTCTCCATAATGTCTTGCAATGTTACATACAAGAATGGGAGGAAGAAAATGCAGATGGGAACATTTATATATTCTGGATATTATTAAGACCACAATATTGTAAGACTGGAAATATATATACCTCATCCCTGCTCATGACCCATGTTTTCTTCTGACAGTGAGAGCACTTCTTGAATGGACTCTGCTCAGAATGTTCCAACTGGTAGAAAGTGGAGAGGTGACCTTTGCTACTTCTACTGTCTTCTGCAGTACTCAGATCTTCCACCACTGGTCCATCATCATCTTCATCATCATCATCATCATCACAACAACAACATTTATTTATAATGTCCTTTACACCAAAGGGCAGAACAACAACATATACAATCATGAACACAGACATTAAAACAGAAAACCACAACAATACATGGCAAGAAATCCCCAACACCCCACTAGTCACTACCCATCTCAGCACCTCAAACACATCTCAATGATTTAAGGTGTCTTTTGCCAGAGTAAGGACACTCAAACAGATCAGATTCAGAAGAGACCTGTCTGCAGAAGATATATGCTAGATTTAACAACTGTGTGTGTGTGTGTGTATGGGTGGATGCATAGGTGGTTTGAAATTTCTTCCTTCCTTCCCTCGAATGACCTATATATAGGCAAATGAGATATATATATAGCTATATATAGGCATCTCCCACATATTTGACAGGTTAGGGATCAGAGCACTCTCAAAAAGTGGAAGTCATCAAAATGCAGAGACAAATCAATTCAGCACCATCTCTTTGTTTTCACTCTATGCACACAAACTGAATAAAAAGATGGAGCCACGTCAATTGGCAATTGGGAAGACAATTGGTAACACACACTTTCAACCCTTTTCAATTACAACCAGAACCCATATCTTGGTCAAAAGAGTGGACCACATGTCAAATATATAGCTTTTGACTGCAATTGAAAAGAATCGAAAGAGTGGATCATCAAAGAACAGATTGTCAAAAAGTGAAGAAAGGCTGTATGTATATATAAACAACACAACAGAACATAAAAACACTGTTGAAATTATTATTCTGAAATAGTAGGCTCTGTTATTACTATATCTAACATGGTATCTCAGAAAATCGTAAATAAAAATATAACAAAGTCACCAGAAATAATAAGACAACCAGACAGAGGACTCATGTATATCCTGACACTAGTAAATCATTTTCCATTTGGCATGTCCATGTGGGAGCCAGCACTGTGAGACCCAGCTAAACATCCACTAGGACTTTCCAGAGATGGGGTGTTAACACCAAGAAAGCCTTGCAACATGAGGCAATCTGTCTCATAGGCCTCCTCTTCTCAAAGGCACAACAAGCAGTATCTCCCTGGTTAATCTTAATCACAGGTTGATTGTTACTGGGAATATTGGTCCTTCAAGTACCCAGATTCTGAGCTGTTTATGGTTTTCCACACTAGTACAAATAGCCTGAATTTACGCCACAGCATCCTATATACAGTCCCACATGTTTCTTAATACCGCTACTCAGGGCAGCTTACAATATAATTTAAAACAAAACAAATGCACCTAAAAGTACCATAAATAAGTATTAAAATATCACTGGATGGATTATAATATTAAGACTAATGGAATATGCTGCCTCAGAGTGTGGTGGAATCTCTTTCTCAGGAGGTTTTTAAATAGAGGCTGGATGCCATCTGTCAGGAACATTTTGATGGTGTATTCCTGCATGGCAGGGGGTGTTGGACTCAGTGATTCTATGACTACAATCAAATCAAAAGCAATTGAAAAAAACCCGTCCTTGGGGGAAAGCACAGAACCCGCAAGGAAAGGCCCTTCAGGCAGTCCAGCCAGCAGCTAGCTAGATCAACAGTCTGCTTGAATAAAATGATCTTTGCATTTTATCAGAGCTTGGAGTACTTCTGCTACATTAAAAAAAACCCCACACAATTGAAGGACAGATGGATAGCAGTAACTGGGGCAAATACTTTGAAAATGGAAGCCAGATATGAGTAATAAATAACAATTTCTGTTCTATTAGTGGTCTCCACAAAACCACAGGGATTCTGACTGCAGTTTGTCTGATCTGGGCCTATAATCCGTTCCTGTAATGAATAATCAGGCAAGCAAATTAACAAACAGAAAACATCATGTACTGTTGCCATTTATGGATTGTACTTTGTGTATAAACTGATACAGCTTTATGAAATGTCCACAGCTTAACAAGCAAACGGCTTAACAAAGATTGACTTCAACACCAGAAAATAAACACAATCTCTCTCTGCTATAGCTTTACCACCAGCCATTACATTTGTCTCTGAAATCTTCTTATTGTGCTGTTAAATCAACGCATATTTCATTTCATCTATAGTAAGGCAACATTTGGGTTTGCATGGGCGCAGGCAGAAGTACATTGTTTGAACAGTCACTTGCTGTACAAGTGCACCAATTCTGTTGTATTGTTGATGTGTGCTTTCCAGTGGTTTCTGACTCCTGGTGGTTGTAAGGTCTAGCAGTCATGGGGTTTTCTTGGCAAGATGTGTTCAGAAGTTGTATGCCATTCTCTTCCTTGGCTGAGTAGAAGTTTTAACCCTGGTCTTCCAGAGTTTTCATCCAATACTCAAACTACTGCAGATTTTTGGATCTAACTCGTTGTTGCTGTTGTTGTTGTTGTTTGTTTTTGTTGTTGTGTGCCTTCAAGTCATTTCTCACTTGTGGTGACTGTATGCTATTGCCTTCCTCTGAGGCTAAGTGTGATTTGCCCAAAGTGGACTTCCATAGTGGGGATTTGAACCCTGGTGTCCAGAGTTTTAGTCCAACATCCTAAACACTACACTACACTGAACTCCTGTATACTGACATACAGTTTCTGGCCTGGATCAAGAGATCAATTTTGCTACTCTTCATTGGAAACCAGTGGTATTCATGGCACGGATTGGTTGGTGACATTACAAAGCTAGGACCTTTTACAAAGGATCAACGAAGATAACTGAAATCAGCACTTGCTCTCTTGGTAAATATGCCTGTCAAATTTGTTGTGAAGTTTGCAGGAGAAGCTGGGCTTGCTTTGCAGAAAAAAAGTAGAGGAAAAAAGAAAGATCAGCAGGTCCTATTTAAAGGTACATCTGTTTCATACGTAGGCTCTTTCCGCACCTTACCTTCTTCCGGCACTGGGCAGGGATTGCGCGAGCAGCCTTTGGTGAGAGGCTCTCACATCCAGGGTCCTTCAGCTTCACACGAGCTGCCTGCTCGTGCGAGAGCCCCACCTCTTCCTTCCGCAGTGCAGCCTGGAACCTTTCCAGGCTGTGCTGGGGCAGGAAGCATGACCGGCGCAGCTCTGGAGGCTCCGCATGCCAGATAAGTGCATGTGGGACCCGGGAGCAATGTGCGATCGCGCACCATTTTTGGCTTCTAGCCAAAAATGAAAAGGTGCACAATCGGTGTCTGCCAGCCCCTGGAGCGTCATGCGATTGTGAGTGCATCATGCAGATCGCTCCTCACAATCGCACAACGCTCCAGGTCCCCTTTCGCATGGAAAATGCTGTGCAAAAAGGGCCTTACACAAGATACTGTCCAAACCAGCCCAGGACATTTTATGGCCTGGTGCAGAGTAGCAAATGGGATGCTTATTCCACCCAAGTCAAGGTGCATGATACACAAGGCCAGCCAAGGTAATTTTAGCACATGTTGCAGAAATCCCACAAGTACTGTTCTCCAAACCTACTAGTAAAAATGGAATAATGTCTGCAAGACCTGAGCAGGGTTATTGCTGATTCAGGCCATTTCTGCATTAGACTGCTATAGTGCTGTTATTCCACTTTCAACATCCTATGGAATCCTCAGGTTTGCAGTTTAGGCCGGGGCCGGCAAACCCCAGGATTCCATAAGATGTTGAAAGTGGAATAATAGTGCTATAACAGTCTAGTGTGGAAATGGCCTCAGTGACTTGGAGGGCTCTCTCCATAGGGTCACCCTAAGTCAAAATTGACTTAACAGAAATTAGCAAATAACAACAATAATAAATTCAACTACATCATCATCCTCCTCCTCCTCATCATCATCATCATCATCATTTCCTGTCCTGTCTTCCTCTAACACTGGGACTCAGGATGGTTTACAGCACTCAATCCTGCTGCCTGAGGTAGCTTCTCCACTTTGCCTAATAGTAGGGCTGGCCAGGAGTACTGTGTGCAATCTGTACAGAGTGCATAAAATCAAGTAATAGATCTGCTCTAAAAGTATTTATTAAATTATTTATATCCCACTCCTCTGTCCAGAGATGTCAGGCTGATATACAATAAAACCAATCAGGTTCATAAAAACAGTATTAATAATTAAGAAAAATGTTTTTAAAAGGCTAAAAACACATTAAACAATGTAATGGGTTAAAAACAGTGATTTAAACAAGTTTAAACAATTTTAACATTATTTAAAACCATATTCTTGCAAGGATTTGGGTAAAACTAATCAGGTCTCAAAGGCTTCAGTATAAAAGCCAAGTTTTCACTTGGTGGTGGAATGACAGCAACATTGGCAGCAATTGAGCTGCCAAGGGAAGGGTGTTCTATAACTCAGATGCCATAACAAAGAAGTCATATTGCAAAGTCATGAATTGCTATAGATCAAAATCCAAGAAAAGAAGAGAGCTGTGACAACTGACAGGATTTAATAGATATCCTGTACTAATGATGGGCAGCTATTGAAGGTTCCCTCAAGAAACCCTGAAAGGTTGGATCTCACCAAAACATCCGCACCCCCCATTTTTTATTTTTTATTTTTTGCCACCAAATGTCCTCTAAGGGATGGGAGAATATTTTCATCATGTTTATGGGCCTTCCTAGGTCCAACAAACACCCTTTTTTAACACTAGGAAGTGATAAAAAGTCATTTCCTATTTACCTCCTGATTTAGGACCCCCCCAACCACTAGAGGGCATTTTGGGGCATTTTTTTATTTTTATTTTTTTTGGAAAAAAATTGCAAAAATTTGCTTTGAGCCTTGGTGGGGCACAGAGGGCTGCCAAACATGGTGGAAACACCCTCATATCTCAGAGATTATTTTGAGGCATTTTGGAGGAAAAAAAAGTTTTGTGATCTTTTTAACTCTCTAGGTGGCCCTGAGGGTCATAAAGATGGCACTGGGAGAGTGTAGTTTGCCTACCCCTTCCTCAGATAACATGAAGGCTGAACACTTTAATCTACTGTTGACCATAGTCTGCATAGGCTCATACTTAGATCAATCTGGCAGTCTTGCACATACTGAATCTGGCAACCCAGTCTGGCTCTCTCCAATCCACCATTGTGCCAGGAAAACAAACAAACAGAAAACCCCCAAATCTACTGAATTTATGGAGCATCTACCATTATGAGGTTCTATTACTTTTAGAACAGTGCAAATATCTTCATTTCCTGTCATACCAAATATTCATCTGGGTCAAAAAACCTGGAAATCTCTTACTAGCTTGTTTGGAAACATTTGAATCACTGGCCCACACAGACCTCACTTGGGTGGGCTTTCACTGCTTTGATTGTTTCTGTATAAATGAAATTCTAAAGACATTTAATTCAGTTATGAGAAATGGCCCAAAGGCTATAAACACAATAAAACCTTCATTTCCAATGAAACCCTTTCACTCTCCACATTTTATGATGCCTCCCCCCCACTTATCTCTCTGCTTTTTCCTCCAGCAACCCTCCCCCCCACGCCAAATCTACTGCATAAACCTGTCTAACAAATTGAAACTGGCATCTTTAACATTTCTGGAGCAGCAGGAAAAAAACATGACATCTCTTTTTTAAATATCTGAAGGGATGTTGTGCAGAAGATGGAACTAGCCTGTTTTCTGCTGCTTCAGAGGCTAAAACACAAACCAATTGTTACCGCAGTTTCTAGCCTGGACTTGAGGGATATTAGATATCACTTTGATATCAATAATTTGGCCTTCTCTACCTATTCCTCTCCATGTGCTGCGAGGTCCCCCGGACAAGGTATGGCCACTAATCGCTGCAATATTCCACACAAATACAGGCAGGCCAGAAATAGCTGTCCCGCCACTTCAGGAGACCTCAAAGGCAAGTACTCTATTATGTATGCAGGCTACATACAAAGAACTCCCTGCCTCGAGCAGGCAGCTTGATTAGGAGAATCCTCATCTGTCAAGCACTCTGTGTTTGCATACTGTCTACTCTATTGTCAATTCGGACTTAATTCAATCATGCTAAATTCTGACCTTTCGGAGGCTTTGTCTCCAGCCCAAAACTCATTGTTTTCCCCAAGTACGGGCTAGCCTATGGCCACATTTTCCCCTATAAAAACCCTTGACTTTGAGAGCTTCTTCGGATCACTCCTGACTTCCATCCTGCCTTGCTGCCGCTTTGCTTGGCAAGCCTTTTCCCTCAGTCCCACGTACTGAAACTCCATACCTCCGAACTTCTGCTGCAGACTACCTGGGCTTCAGGACAGGTGTAGTATTACCCAAACCAACAACTTTTCTTAAAAATCCCTTCATCCTGCTCCAACCTTTATTTCTATAGTTATCTGTGTGAGTGTGCTGCATACACTATTTGATTGTATTTTAATAAAAACCACAATTATTATTTCAATTCTGTTTGCTCCTTGACTTGGCCTGACCCCGTAGACATTGGGTAAAAGATCTTGCTTCATTGTCCTGCCTCTCGTATTGCTAGCTTGTGCTGTTTGCAAATTTCCCCAACTAGTATAATTTTGGAGTGCATTTAGGTGACCCTCACGGGACCCCCAGAAATCAGGGTAACACAATGCATTCAAATTACAAGTCAAGAAATTCCATGTAAACATTAGGAAGAACTTTCTGATTGTAAGAGCAGTTCAACAGTGGAATAGACTGGCTTGGAGGCAGTATTTTAATAAATACCTCTTGGAGGTATTTAAACAGAGGTTGGAATACTTTAGCTGTGTATTTCTTCACTGCAGACGGTTGGACTAGATGACTCTTGTAGTCTCTTCCAACTTCTAAGATTCTATTATTCCATTGTAGATACAATGATGATAATTATGAGATACATATGTGCCTGTGGAAAGATCTATCTTTCTTCTTTCTTTTTCTTTCTTTCTTTCTTTCTTTCTTTCTTTCTTTCTTTCTTTCTTTCTTTCTCTCTTTCTTTCTTTCTTTCCTGTAGCTGTGCAGACACACATTTATACTGCTGATACTCCCAGCTCACCCTTAGCGCCTAAGGAAAGTATGTTGCTCAAAAGACCCAGCAGTTCCAGTGGAGAGCAGGTGTGCAAGCCACGTGTCTCACCATCAGCTACAGCTCAAAATCCTTTGCTGATTGGGCCTTGGCTCGCGTCTGGGCACCCTTGCCCTGCTTTCTTTATCCTCACCCATGCCCCCACCCTGGTGCTTCGACATTACCTCTAGCCCTGTGGTCAGTGATTAATGGTGACCATCAATCTACCATTCCTGCGATGAATGCAACAGTCAGTTTGTGATTAACCTTTAAAAACCCTCCCTCCTTCCCCTTTTAAGCCCCATGCTGAGATTATCACATGAAATAAAACATTCAGGGTCCATTCACGGTTTTTATAGAGCAAGTCCTCTGTTCTTTTCATATTCAAATAGTGTGTGTGTGTGTGTATCAAAAGTTTCTTTGAAGTGTCTTCCATGAGGGAGATGAGAGATAGACAGACAGATAGATGGATGGATGGATAGATAGATAGATATTCTCTCTCTGTGTGTTCATTTCTGAGACAATGTTTAAGAGAGAACCAATAAGGTACTCTGTCTGAAAAGGTGCCCCCCCCACTCTGAAGGAACTTGTTGACTTTTTGAAAGGCTGACTGCCTGGAAGAGGTTGCTTACTCCTGAGTTTCCTCAGACGACTATTAAAGGCTCCAGAGTTTTATTTCAATAATTATTATCTGTGTAATAATGCTGGAGGCTCTAGACAAGATCCTCTTTGTGATATTTGGGTTTGCATACCATTTCATCTTAGTCAATGTGAGTTTAATCAGATTGACTCAGGCTGCTCGCTACCACACAATCACTCTGTCGAGGAGGGGTGCAGTTTTGCATGCACTTGAATGCTCACAATTCAGACAAAATGTTTGGGTGTGTGCATGAAAATGCACGATTCTTTGGCAGGGGGACTGTGTCGTCTTTGAGTAGGCTGAGTCATATAACTAAACTGAATTTAATGGAGAATTATATGAAATATCTTTGTCTATTAGAATCAAAATTGAGTGTCACTAGCATCCTCTCCTTTTTTTTTTTTTTTTACTGAACAATAGCATGGAAACCCTTAATCCCCAGATCTTATTTTGGAAGCTAAGAGTTAGGCCTAGTTATTACATGGTTAGGTGATAGCCAAGAAATAGCAGGTGCTATTAAAGTGGAGTGAAACTGCTATAAATGTGCAGTGTGGATCAATACTGGAGGGAAAGCATCCGTACCAGCTAAGGCACTCCAGTCAACATATGAGGATACTTGGTACTTTTAGAAGTAAGGTGTGTAGGGACAAGAGAAAAGTCTCTGACAGATGTGTCACTCTTTATCTGGATCGCCTTTCTGAAAGAATTGTACCTGGCCAATCATTGCTTGTCTTACAACTAAGCAGTAAAAACTAGCATTTTAAAAAGAGCATTTGAATGTTGAAGCAGTCAAATGATGGGTGGATGCTGACTGTAGCTCCATGTGAGCGAGACCATTACTGCATCATGCCTCAATAGCACTATGTCCCATTTCAATTCCAGCATTGCCATTTCCGTGATGATATCAGGTTCTCAACACTCTCTACCACACCCTTTCATCCTGTATGCCAGGCATTTGACTGCAATTTCCAGCGTTCCTAGCAAGCACAGTCAATAATGAGGCATGCTGGAAGCTGAAGTTCAACAACCCAATGAGGGCCTGATTCCCACTCCTAACCCATGAACACCTCATCATAGAACAGTATCATCTTTTAAAAGTTTTTTTATTAAAGATTTTAATTAAAAATACCCT
The DNA here is from genome assembly GCA_948474755.1 of Ctenosaura bakeri. NCBI lineage: Eukaryota > Metazoa > Chordata > Lepidosauria > Squamata > Iguanidae > Ctenosaura > Ctenosaura bakeri. The sequence goes on along the minus strand of CAOLHI010004315.1, from coordinate 39,722 downwards.
CACCACCACCTCCAGGCTTATTTTCCAGTTGAATCTGCATGTTTACATTCCATTCATACATAATTACTACTTGCTCAAAGAATTTGTTACATCTTACATCATTACACAGTTCCTTTGTTGCATTGCCTTGCTGCCTTGTTACATTACTTTGTCACATTGTCTTGCTACATTGTTGCATTAGATTACTTACAAACTTACTTTGTTCTTTTTTCTTTTCTTGTACTGTATCCTTATTCAATCCAAAACTTCTCTCCATTCGCTTTCAAAGTTCTGGATAGGTTTATTTCTCAAAGAAAATGTTAACTTTTCTGTCTCTACCATATCCAGGACTCTTGATTTCCATTCTTCTATATCAACATATTTCCTTTCTTTCCAATATTGTGCATATATCAACCTTGCAGCAGTTATCAAATATAACAATGTCTTCTGATGAGATCTTATTTCTCTTTGTTGCCCAAGCATATTTAACAAATAAAATTCTGGCTTCATTTCAAAATTTACATTATAAATTCTTTGGATTTCATCATGTATTCCCTTCCAGAATTTCCTTGCTGTCTTACAAGACTACCACATATGATAAAATGTTCCCACCTTTTTAATCACATTTCCAACATCTTACATTTCCATTTTTAGTTATTTTTTGCAATCTTTCTGGTGTCATATACCATCTATGTAACATTTTGTAAAAATGTTCTCTTAAGTTTAGGCTTGGTGTAAATTTTATGTCTGTCTTCCATGCCATCACCCATGATGAAACAGTATCATTTTTTAATTGCTGTTTTAATGTATGTACTTATTATACTAAATATTTTAAGGATTGTAATGGTTTTATTTTTTGACATGTTATGTTCACTTTCACTGAGCATCATAAGCTACGTTCAGGGCTGCTATAGATCAAGAAGCAGTCCAGAAAACACACAGACATTAACTGGCTCACATGCTATGATAAACCAGGATTCTGTAAAATTGTGTTTTACAATCGGAGTGGCTATATGCTTCTGCAATACCCTCGTTGTAAGGAGACCCTCTGTCCATGGTTTGTTTATTCTCATGAATAAACATGGCACTCTGGCTTATTGGACTCCTGACAAGGCAGAAAAATAACTTATGCTTTGTTCTTGGTTTGTTTCTAGGGCTCATCAAAGACACATAATGTGGATTATGTAATTCCTAACTAAGGCAAACCACAGGATTCCATAGGATGTTGAAAGTGGAATTATAGCGCTATAGCACTCTAGTGTGGAAATAGCCTAAGAGAGCCAGTGAGATATAGTGGTATGAATGCTGGACAAGGCTGGGGAGATCAGAGTCTGAATTCTTGATTGACCATGGAAACCCACTGGCTGACCTTGGGCAAGTCACACTCTCTCAGCCTCAGAGGAAGGCAACAGCAGATGCTTTCTGGACAAAACTTGCCAGGAAAACCCAGTGCCTTAGGATCATTATAAGCTGGAAACTACTTTAAAGCACACAAAACCAAACAAAAGAGTATAGAGTTAGATTTGATTTTGCACAGTGAACTGTGTATCACATGTTTGAATGGCAGAGGATGCATGGAGATCCTTTGTCTGAGGCTCACAAAATCATGGAGATGGCATGGCCTGAGGTCAACAGCTGTATAAAATTCGGTTTCCAAACAGCGTGCAAATAAATTAGAACAGCAAACCTACATTCTGTTCTAACACCATTTCTTTTTATTTTGGGCATTTCCCCCAGTCCCATAACCAGCAGAAAAAGTCATTGCTCCAATGAGAATCCAAAAGGAGCTTGTGAAAGTTTACACAAGTTTCTAGTCTTGTGGGTTTCAGGACTGTTGAAGGAATCAAATTACTGCTCTTCATGGTAGGAGGAGATGTTGAACTATATTTTAAAAGACCATTTTGCCCTCTAGCATTCTCTACCACCAGCTGTCACTCCTCCATTCTGCCTTTCATTTGCCTATAATCAGTAGAATGTTGTGCCTCACAATGAACAAAGTTTTATAGCTTTGTGTTGTGTGCCTCTGAGGTGCCACAGAGTCTTGTACGTCCATTGATAAATATGCAAATGATCATACAAAAAAAACAATTAATATTCAAATATGTTCAATGCACCACCCCAATGCCTGCAAACAGACTTTCACTTTTTGAGTGACCTTTTATCAGTCTCAAATATTTGTCCCTTATTTGAATGTCTTTTGTGCACTGTTGATTTTAAGAGCCCATTGAACTTTACCATATTCTTTATTTAAGTCTGACTTGGTGGGTACACACAACAGTTTCTCAGGGAAATGTGAAGAACAGTACGATACAGTTTCCTGTGCTATAACAATTGCTTAAGAGTTCCCGTGAGAAACAGAAAACTTAGAAATAAAGTTTGCATCAGAATTGGTGTCTGGGCTGTGAGAACCTTGGAGGTCCCACCATTTCTACCATTTCTGATAGATGTTTCATAGTTGTGGGCCCAGTGATTGTGGTGGCAGAATATATACATCAGAAGTGGGAATAAAGGAGAGGAAAGTAAAAGGTAGTAGCTTCCATTGAAACTGTGTTTGTGATTGCACAGTATGTGTGTTGGGGTGTGTGTTTATGGCACACACTAGCAAACAGAAGGCTTTTGACATTGGTTAAAAGTCAGTGCCTCTTAAGCTATCTGATGTGGCAGATTGGCAATTTTTCCTCTCTGTGTTCTGGGGATTGTTACCATATTTGTGTTCATTGTTTACAACTGTTTCTTTCTTTCTCGGAAGCTCTCCAGGGATCAGCAGCTTGTGGACCAGTACCAGACCATGGGCCACCAATTTGAGTAGCACTCCTATAGTCACCATTTAGCCATGGTACAATATATACTTACGAATAGGGATGGAAAAAACTTCCATTGGACTCAACAGTCTAAAAGAAAGTAGCATAATTGTGTCTTCTGAGACTTGGGCCATTTCCGCACTAGACTGTTATAGCGCTATTATTCCACTTGCAACATCCTATGGAATCCTGGGGTTTGCAGTTTTGGGAAGGGCTGGCTGGATTCCATAGGATGTTGCAAGTGGAATAATAGTGCTATAACAGTCTAGTGCAGAAATGACCTTGCTGTGAGAAAATGCATACCTCACTCTAACATTTGTACATTGATCAGACTTGCAGCTGTTTTCTGGGACAGAAAGTGCATGTGAATCAACACGATTTTTAAAAACTATAATAGTTAAAAAAGAGAGTTGGGGAGAAACAATAGAGACACATTCAGCTAACTTTTCATTAGCTGGGTGCACGACGGGTTCATCAGAAAGCCCCTGAGGATGTTATATGCTTTCTGTCTAGCTGAAGGACACATCTCTGCTGCTCCTTCAAATCTCCACCAACATGGAAATGGCCATCAGGGATGGCACCTTGCTACATTGAAAAGATTTGGGGCAGGGAGTAGTTGGAACACAATTCTGACCTCTGCAATGACCAAAAAAATAAAATTAAAGAAAGAGAGAAAGAAAGAAAGAAAGAAAGAAAGAAAGAAAGAAAGAAAGAGAAAAGAAGGAAGGAAGGAAGGAAGGAAGGAAGGAAGGAAGGGAGGGAGGGAGGGAGGGAGGGAGGGAGGGAGGGAGGGAGGGAGGGAGGGAGGGAGGGAGAGAGAAAGAAAGAAAGAAAGAAAGAAAGAAAGAAAGAAAGAAAGAAAGAAAGAAAGAAAGAAAGAAAGAAAGAAAGAAAGGTAGGTGTAAGTTGGACTTAACACAATCATAACTCACCAGTAGGATACCAGATATGCATTAGAAGAGTATTTTATTACACTGTTCTAACATAGTTTATGAAGTTGGTACTGTTATTACAGCTCAAGGATCTATTCTAAATCAATTATGACAGTGTATGGGATGCTGCTTTTAATAGATGGATCATTCCTGCCAAGCCTAGCTTTTACACTTTAATCAGAACAAGCACTGGGGAAGTGGGAGGCAACACAGAAGTGGAAGGGCTATGTAGAAGTGACATCCCACCCCCATAGTCACATATCAGGTCAGCAGCAGAGCCACGAATAGCATCCAGTGCCCAAGGAGTGACTGCATGACCGTGGATGCACTTTAAACCCTTACCTCAAATGGAAAGGAGTGCCGCTGAAGAATCTGCATGGAATTGCATGTGCCCAGTGGTTTCCCACACTGGAAACCACTGATGAGCTGGCCCATGAAGTTCAGTGGTCTTGCCCAAAGCAGTTGGACTGCTGACATGACAAGGGTAGTTGATGGCATTCTGCCTGCTTAAGCTCTGAAAAAATAAGGGACATTTATACGCTCAAAAGAAAAATATCAGAGCTTTCTAAATGTGACACACAGATAAAGCATATATTAGATTATTCTCGGAACATCCTGGATGATGGTGCTGTCAGAACAAATTGAATAAAATGACCTTCCAGCAGGGATCCCGGCAAGTGATCTGGAAGGTCCAAATCCAAACCAAATTAGAAACAATAAGATTTGTCCATCCTTACATTACAAATTAAAAGTTTAATCATAGGTGGGTATCATTTATTATATTGTAACTTCTTAAATTCTTGCTGAGAAAATGTGGATATTTTTATGATTTAATTAATGAAAACATCATAATATTAAAACATTAAAAGTGTTATCACTCTTATAGTGCCTAGAGCATGAAAAATTTCTCTTGGGGGTGCAGAATACAGATCTCAGAATCTCTCAAGAACTGTGATCATGCTAGCATGGGACATGTAGACTTATTAAAACAATGGGACTTGCCACAGTGTTGACTCACCATTCAACAATTGATTCAATGGGGCTAGTTTAGCTGGGACTAGCCAAAAGGATTTAGTCCCTTGTTTTCTTTCTTACATTAAGTCGTACTCTGCTAACAGGGCAGTACTTATGCTAATAAGGGATCCCTTCAGTCTGCTAGTAGAGCAAGATAGCAGGATTATGTTGAAAACACAAGGACCCTTACCTCCCTATGTCCTGTTGCGATCCCAGCAATGTCATTGTTGGGATGGGATTGGGACCTGAATGATCCCCACTGTACCAGCCGGCTGCCGGCGGATGGGTAGTGTTCGGATATGCCCCTTTCTTCTGTAGTGCAGTCAGCCTCTTCCTGCACTGCACTGCAGAAGGAAGCACTTGATAGCACTTCTGCCCTTCCCACACACCCACAGCCAATGGGGTCATTGCAGGAACGGAGGCTATTACTGGATTTTTTCCGGTAATTGTATATGGCATGATCACAATGGCTGGGGACGTGACAACAGTGGGACCGCAATGATGTCATGCAATGGCATGCGTTGTGGACCGGCAGCAACGTGAGGCTATGCTGGGATCATGATGTGGTGTGGTAAGGGCTCAGGGCCCATTCACACTATATAATTATGCCTCTATAATTCTACTTCAACTGCTATGGCTGCATCTTATGGTATCTTGGGATCTGTAGCTTGGTGAGGCACTGGAGTACTCTGGCTGAGAATTCTAAATACCCTTCCCTAAACTGTAATTCCCAGGATTGTATAGGTAGTTAAAGTGAAATCATAGTGCTATAATTACGTAGGATGGAAGGGTCTCAGGATGGACTGTCAGTAATAGGGCTCAAGATGGAGTGAGTCAGAGTGGCCTTGCATTGTCTAGGTTCAAATCCCTTTTCTTTGCCTGATATCTCCCACTCAAGTCCCTCAACTACATTACTCTAGTGCTGTCACATTTAATTCATTACTACTGGAAAAAATGATAGGGAATGAGGAGAAAAAGAAATAATACGTACTCCCCAGTCTCCCATCCTGGCCACAGAGAACCACTGAGGCTTGGGATGTCTTGGTGACTATATCATTATATGCAATGGGACTGCTCCATCTAGGCATTATGAAATAAACTGAACAAGCTCCTGTAAGGTCATTGAAATTACAAAGGATGAATAGAACGCACCCTGTAATCTCTTGAGGTTGACTAAAACATGTTCACTTTATTAAGGAACATGGCACACAGCATTATTCTTATTGTTATATTTATTTATATCTAGCTTTCCCTCCTAAAAAACGCAAAGTGACCCACAATTTGAAAGAATAATACAATTAAAAACTTACAAAAAAATGAATATTAGAATTAAATTATTTACAGTATTAAAAGAATTACACCTCAGTAAAAGAAGAAAATGAATTCTAAAAACTAAACAGTTATTTAAAATAACAATTAAAACAATGCAGCATGCCATCATCTGATCTTTAGAAACTTAAGGTTTTAAAAGGCTATCTGAAAAGGTTTTAGCTTGTTAACAGAAGGACAACAAGCGGAGGGGGCCATTCTGGCTTCCTTGGGAAGGGAGTTACAGAGCCTAGGAACAGCCACTGAAAAGATCCAGTCTTGTGTCCCCACTAACCATGCATGCAGTTGTGGTGGGACTGAGAGAGGGGCCTGTCCTGATGATCTCAGAGGCCTGGCAGGCTCATACAGGAAGATACAGGGCTTCATAATCTTGGACCTGAACTATATTGGGCTTTATAAATCATCACCAACACTTTGAATTGTGCTTTGAAATGGAATGGTGGCCACTAGAGCTTCTGCAGCAAGGGAGTTGTGTGCACCTTGTAACCAATCTCAATTAACAGTCTGACTGCAGGTCTTTGGACCAGCCAAAGTTTCTGAACTCTCTTCAAAGGCAGTGTTTATGAATATTGGTGCTACTGCCTGGCGGTGGGCAGAGATATGGAAATATGACTTAAATCAATGGATAATATGGTTATATGGAGAAAATGAAGCACAGAAAACTGAAAATTAGAATTTTTTTTATTTCTGCCTGTCTATAGCTCCCATGATTGAAGTTCTTAGAAATATTTGGTTGAAATTAACTTACAATGGATTTTTCCTTATATCTACCAATATCAAGACATTAAAAGTTCACTATGTCAATATAAGACCCGAAGATATTGCAATAATCAGTTCTACCCACCCTAATGTAGATGTTATGGTAATTTTATAATGCCAATGTCGCTCAATAAAGGTAAAATCTCTCCTGTGCTCTTTCTTTGATTGAACTAAGAAATAGTATGAAATGTTTATCTTTAATGTCCAATGAAAGTATTAAATTGTAATGCATCAGACCGAGGGGTAGAAAATACAGGCTTTTCGATTTGAATGCTTTGTACTAGATACTTCTTTCCACACTCCTGTTTGTTGGCAGATGTGGGGATGCAATCATACCTGCATTTTATAAAAATGATGGAAACATATTTTCCACCTGTACACAATTTCAAAGAGAAACCATGTTTGAGGTGGTAGCATTGGACTTCCTTCCGTTCTAGGTAGTTGCCTCAGGTTACCTTCTGCCATTATTTAACTGCAAAACTTTCCTGATGTTCAGGCATTGTCATCACCTTAAATTTTCCCGAAGAGATTTGACTCTGTAGAGATGCCTGTGGAGCCACACAGAGCTTGAGATAGCTTTTGTGTTAATCACACAGCTTCCATTAAGCTCAAGGGCTTTCATCTTTTACTCTTATTAAATTCAGCGGTTTCTTCTTTGGTTTCTCAAACTGCTTGCAGACTGTAATTATACATTTAGTCCAACGACACCACCCCCTGAGGCACAATACTTTCAGGAGTCAGGTCAATGAGTCTACCTCAAGTCACTCTGGACTGTCTGGCACACTGACGGCAATGTTTTTGGAAGGAGTAGCACAGTTCCATTAGGGAACTCACCTGTGGTTTTCAAAGCTGCTTATGTGTGGTTTCAGATCCATCAATTGCTCACAGAAGCCGTCTCAAGGAGTAGTGGATGCTAAACTATGTAGTCATTCTCATAATCATCTTCTTGTCCTCACCCTCTCCTTGGGGTGTTACATTCAGCACAGCTAAAGTTGCTATAAATGTGTACAAAGATTGTTAATCTGTACATAGATAGAAATTCTTAGAGATAATATTCAGAATTTGTGCACAGCTATTAACGATTTAATAGTTCTGCTGTGTAGAACTGTTTTATGCATGTGGTTTACCAGACCCAAAAGTGTGACCCTCCCAAAGCCTCTGTAACCTTCCCCCACATCACAAAGTGCAGAGATCCTTGGTGCTTCAAACAATGAAGACTGCTTGTCTCGCCTTGGCATGAACAAGCCTTCACTTGCAGCGGTACACAAATGTTGAACAAGTGCTCCTGCCCCCTCCTTCCACCACTCCTCACCCAGTCCAGTCCCAGCTTAAAATTAATTACTCTATAACTGGATTTTTTTTTAATCAAACATTAAAAAAATACAGTTTAGAAAAAGGTTTCGCCCTGAATAGCTCCAGATTGCTGACTGTGGCCCCTGGCCTTGCCACAGCCTCCCATCCCCTGACATAGGTCATTTCCACACTACACTGTTCTAGTGCTATTATTCCACTTTCAACATACTGTGGAATCCCTGGGTTTGCAGTTTAGGAAGAGGCCTTTAGAATTCTCAGCGGGGAGCTCTTTGGCCTCAGTCAACTACAAAGCCCAGAGTTCCACAGGTTATCGGAAATGGAATAATAGCACTATAACAGTATAGGGCAGAAATGGCCATAGATGCTTGGTGTGAATCTTCAGATTTTGGGGGAAATGGATTCAAAGAAATATGGAGAAAAGATACAATGAACTAATTCTGCATTTATTTCACTTGGGAGTATGGTATGGGCATTTGAACTGTCTACTCACACATATGTTCTAATATGTCAAATGTGCCTAAGAAAGGAATATCATTTACCTCTACAGTGCTGATTCTACCAGTGAAACAAATCAGCAGCTACTATTGTGATGGTGTAGAAAGAATTTACAGTCAACCCTCCATATTTGTGGGTTTCACTTTTGCAGATTTGATTATTCACAGATTATTTGCTGTCACCACTGCTGCCACCCTATGCCATTTTGATAGGGACTGCAAGCCTTGTGAGACTGAGAAACTGCAAATGAGGCTTGCATGTCTCTATTAAAAATGGTGTGGAGCAGCAGTGGAGGTGGCAGTAAGCTCCACCAGTCACACATTTCTGCCTTGTGAAGGAACTCTGATGCCTCAAAGGTATCCATGGTGGGTTGAATATGGTGATCATACTTTTTGTGTGTGTTCAATATGGTTTGGGAGGGCCTGGAGTTATTCATGTTTTTTCCACTTTCATAGGGGTCCTGTGCTCCTAACCCTAGTGAATGTGGAGGGATGACTGTATATGTCAAAAAGTACAAGGATGATGTTAAGATGTGTGGAGGGGAGCACATCCGTCACATGGCACTGGAACTTGTTTTGATTTGTTTTCCTGGAACGTGTCCAGAGGAGGGCAACCAAAATGCTGAAGGGTTTGGAAGCCATGCCCTTTGAGGAGTGTCTCAGAGGGCTGGGTATGTTTAGTCTGCAGAAGAGAAGGTTAAGAGGGGACATGATAGCAATGTTTAAATATTTGAAAGGATACCATATTGAAGAGGGAACAGGCTTGTTTTCTCCTGCTCCAGAGACTAGAACAAGAAGCAATGGATTCAAACCACAGGAAAAGAGATTCTACCTGAACCTGGAGCTGTCTGGCAGTGGAATATGCTAACTTGGAGTGTGGTGGAATCTCCTTCTGTGATAATGGGGCTTCCCATTATCTAGACTTGGCTGAAGGGGGATACTTCCTTCTTCAGGTAAACAAAGGGTTAATTAGATCTTGGGATTAGGATACATTTTTATTGTGGGTCAGCCTCACAGGTCACGGGGGAGGAGGGAGAATTGCCCAATCAAAGGAAAAGAGGTGAGCATCTTTGAGATACCTCAAGATGCTTTGAGAAGTTATAAAAATCCTTGAGAGGCCATGTGGCAGAGAGACAACAAAGAAGCCTCCTGGAGATGAAATCTGTGCCAGTCATAGGCTGCAGGCCCGGGCCTTGCCTCCTGGCCTCACTCTTCTCTTAGACCATCTAAGCCTGTGAACCCAAATGTGAGTAACTAGAATAGGGTTGTTAGGGCTTTTTATTATTTTGGAGATTGGCTGATCTTAAAGAATGCATCTGTTTTTATAACTACTTGTAACTTAAGCGTACCCAGGAGGGGGGAGCCTCTTGTGTGTATTATTGTCTGGTTTACTTGCATGCCTTGAAATAAATGCTTTTCTGTAAAACCTCTGTTTCTTCTCCATTCCAACACCATTCTTCGGCACACGCTAGATAGAACTTCTCTCACTCAGAAGGGGGAGGAGAGGGAAGGGAAAGGTCCTTAAGCCTAGAGATTGTCAATCCACTGAGCAGAGTCCCACTGTACTGCTCAGACATTCAGAATTCAGTGGGTGGTGGCAGCAAGAGAGAATTAGTGAACACTGGGGAATTTCCTGCTCCTTTTCAAGGGTAGAAGTCAGGCTTGGGGGGGCTGGTAATAAACTTAGTAGGACACCTTCTTTGGAGGTTTTTAAACAGAGGTTGGATGGCCATCTCTTGGAAGTATTTTGATGTGTGTTTCTTCATGGTAGCAGGTTGGACTGGATGGCCCCTGTGGTCTCTTCCAACTCTATTATTCTATGATTATATGACCAAGGAATACCTTTTAAAATTTATGTGTGTGTGTCAACTATGTTAGTATTTGCAGCACAATTGACAGAATCTAGTATCTCCTCCTATCTACCTAACAATATCTATCTTTAAAGACTAACCATTTTTATTTGGCATAAGCTTTTTCAGGCTGCAATCCACTCCATCAGATGCAAGGAGAATTGCCTCAGCTGGCAGATATTTATACACATATTTGGAATGGGAGGGGATAGAAATGGACAAAAGTACAAACATTTGTCATTATCAAACAATAATTTGATGGGAGCACAGATGTCCCCAGAGCCTCCTATCATGTTCATTTTGAAGAAAAGTTAAATAAGTAAAAGACAGTTATTTATATATTTTATATTAAATATTTAATATATTTCGCATATTAAACATATTTTGCATATCTGAAGGAAATTAGGCCATGTTTTATTTCCTCCAATTACTGCAATTTGTCCCTACTTTCCTCAGCATCTTACCCCCAGAATCAGGTGGCAGTCTCTCTGAAGGGCTTTCTATGGTAGTTTCATGGGATTTTAGTTTTTTTTCCATCAACGACAAATTGATAGCCAAACAAACAAAGAAACAAATAAATAAATATAGTGATTTGATAAAAGGACCACTAGAATCTCTGTGCATATTAAAATGTTAGTAGGTATTATTGTTCCTTTACTTGCATTACACAGTACTACTCAGTTTGGTGGATTTCTGGTAAGTGATTGGTTGCACCTCACAGCCTTTGGCAGGAATATTTGTGCTAAGAGACTCACAAACCTGATCAAGAGGGCTTTAAACTGAGCTATGTGTGTGAGAGAGAGACAATGGCCCTTTTTGCATGGCATTTGCCATGCGAAAGGGCGCCTGGAGTGTTGCGTGATTGTGAGGAGTGATCTGCACAATGCACTCACAATTGTGTGATGCTCTGGTAGGTCCAGGGTAGGGCAGGTGCCACTCGAACACTTTTTCATTTTCAGCTTTCAGCCAAAAATGGTACATGATCGCACATTGCTCCAGGGCCCCACGTGCACTTGCTGTGCTTGCAGAGCCTCCGGAGTTGTGGTGGTCACGCTTCCTGCCCAGGCTGTGCTGCGGAAGGAAGAGGCAGGGCTTTTGCACTGCCTGCTCGGGACCAGGCAGCTCATGTGGAGCTGAAGCAGCAGGGACGCGAGAGTCTCTTGCTGGAGGCTGCTCATGTGATCCCCACACCCCAGCTCCGTGAAAAGATGCATTGCGGGAAGGGCCAATATTCTTGAAGACAGGAGTTCATCAAGTGCTGGAGATAATAGTCCAAATGTTATAGAGAGAATTGAGTGAATAGTACAAGAATCCAACAGAGGGAAGAAAAAGAAAACTTAACTTAGCAGCTAGGTGAAATGTCTCTACACTAATTCACAGAACATGGGATATAAACAAGATGAACTTGAATTCTTAACACAGCAAAGTGAATATAATGGGTATCACTGAAATCTACTGAGATGAGTCTCATGATTGGAATGCTGCAACAGGGTGTATAACAGGGTGTTCAGGGAAACAGACCAAACTGGAAAAGGGGAGGAGTAACACTATATGTCAAGGATGTTTACACCTGTGAAAGAGATCTATGACTTAATTCTTTGAAGCCAAGTTGAGAGCACATGGGTAAAAATTAAAGGGGAGAGAAACAACAGCAACATCATTGTGGAAGTGTACTACGAACCCCTCACGTCAGAGTGAGGACCAGGATGATACTTTCCTGGAACAGATGATCAAACATTCAGAAAGAAAAGATATAGTAGTAATGAGAGAGTAGTAATGATGGGTGGGAGTTTCTTAAAAGTGAGAGATTGAAGGCACAATTTCAAATAATTCTAATGAGGAGGAAAAATGGGAGGTATCTAATGAATCCAAGATGGATGTCTCAGAACTTTCAACTTAGTTAAGATTTAAAAGGGACATGTAGAAGAAATGGAAAAGAGGGATCCAAACAAATAATCAACATGTGTAAAGAGAGAAACTCAGAAAAGCTAAAGTGCATAATGAGCTCAGACTTACTAGAGAGCTAGAGAGGTCAAAGACAACAAAAAGGCCTTTTTTTTTTTTTTGGTTATGTCTGTAGCAAAAGAAAAACAAGGAAATTGTAGGGTTGCTGCATGGACAAGATGGGGAAATGCTAATAGGGGACAGGGAAAAGGCAGAACTACTCAACACTTTCTTTGCATTGATCTTCCCATAGAAGGAAAACAGTGCTCAACCTGGGAAAAATAGAGCAGATGTTGTGGATGTATTGTATCTTGATTTCGGTAAGGCCTTGGAGAAGTAGTAAAATGTAGGTTAGACAATGCTACTCTTAGGTGGATTTATAATTGGCTGACTGGCCGAACACAAAGGGTGCTCACCAATGGCTCCTCTTCATCCTGGAAAGAAGTGACTAGTGGGGTGCCACAGGGTTCTGTCCTGGGCCCTGTGCTATTCAACATCTTCATCATTGACTTGGATGATGAAATAGAGGGCATATTCATCAAATTTGCAGATGACACCAAATTAGGTGAGACAGCTAATATTCCAGAGGACAAGATTGGAAATCAAAATGACCTTGACATATTAGACAGCTGGACCAAAATTAACAAAACAAGTTTTAACAAGGAGAAATGTAGGGTACTACACTTGGGCAGAAAAAAAAAATGAAATGTGCATTTATAGGATGGGTGACACCTAGCTGGACCACAATACATGTAAAAGGGATCCAGCAGTCTTAGTGGACCACAAGCTGAACATGAGTCAACATAGTGATGTGGCAGCTAAAAACTCAAATGTGATTATAGGCTGCATCCATAGGAGTATAGTGTTGAGATCATTGGAGAAAAATATGCCCCAGAATAACAGTTTGTTGTAAAACTTCAAGTGAAGTGAAGATAGTACAGAAACCTACAAAGAAACCGGACAAGGATGGATGAATTTGGATGTAATAGAAATCAAGTATAAAATAGATCTGTGTAAGATGTCTCTCTTATTTGGCAGTTTGGATTACACTGTCATTTGGTGTGATCGATTCAGATCTGTTGTGGGCCAGTTTTGACCTGACTCCGAATGGAAATTCAGAAATCTGAATTTTCATGCTGGTCATTGAATTGTATTGGGAAGCAACAGTAGTCACAACTTTTTTTGTCCCTACATATGTGCATGACATGAGGAGACATGGCAGCATCTTCAGATGAGATTAACCCCCCGATTTCAGTCAAATGTATCAAAGGTATTTTTGTTCCAGCCATCTTTACAATTTGCCTCAAAGAAAACTATTTTGGTTGTTGTTTCACAAAAGCTGCATGAAATTTAGAAACTTTGTAGGATATATGTTGGCAAATAACAGACAGACAAGCCCAGTGGTATGGGAGCTTGTCATCCTTTAAGTTTGCTTTAAAATGTTACAGTTTGCTAATGTGTGTGTTGCTTTTCTGAACTCTAGTAATGGCTATCCTATATGTGGGCTGATTGTACATTGAGACTCGCTGTGTGTGGGCAACCAACAGACATATGTAGTACAGCTAGATATAAGAGAAAAAGTTGAGACAGAATATACTTACTAGCATAGATTGATATCAAAAGCTAAGCCTAACTTAAAAAGGTAGAGTCAAAAGGGATGTGGGTGTGATAAGGAAATAAGGGAAACATCACTGCCAAATAAAATCGTTATTGAAACTATACTAGGAACAATACAGAAATATATTCAGATAAATAACAAATATAGCGTATGAAAAGATGGGAAGAGAATGGGAAAAATCAGGAAGGAGTTTTGAAATTTGGTACTGGCTAACATGGTTTAGTGGTCTCAGCAGCAGGCTATGACTCTGGAGACCAGGGTTAAAATCCTCGCTTGGCCCTGGAAATCCTCTGGGTGACCTTGGATGAGTCACACTCTCTCAGCTGCAGAGAAGACAAAGGCAAACTCCTTCTGAACAAATCTCACCTAGAAAACTCTGTGATAGGTTTGCTTTAGGGTTATCATATGCTGGAAATGACTTGAAGGCACAAAACAACAACAAAACAAGAAATAAATAAAGGAAAACACAGGCTACAGTAGACAGAAAAAACACCAAGCTCTGACAAGGCTGAAAACTTCTTTCTAAAATCATTCTTCTGCATACAATGCAAACAGCCAAAAAGGGTAGGGACCATAACACTGTGACTAGACAGTGGTGCTGAGATATTAGAAGCCAAAACTGTCAGTGCAAAAAACCCAGCCCCCTGCCTCTCCTGCTTCTCCTTGGCATCCTGGCATTTCCATCTTGGCAATTTTCTTTTATGGTGCTGTTTTGCAATGTTTTGGAGACACGCTGTCTGGCTTCCTCTTCCTGTCTGCATTGTTGCATTAGTCCAAAGCAATGTAAACTTAGTTCAGAACTGATTGAGACAGATCTTTCACGATTTGCACCCAGTCCTGATTAATCTGAATTGGCCCAACTCAGTTCAGGATCTGGGATTCAGCTGAATCAGTCCTGCAGCCCTAAGACAGAATCTAGCTTTTGAAATCTTCCTGTTGCATGTTATTAAGGAGATGTTGGTCCTGCTGTGCAACAGGTGTGGAGACTCCACTGAGTAAATACAGCCTTGGGTAGGGCAGGCGGCCAGATCTATTTCCCTACATAAACCACTCCACTTCAAGGTATCCAATTAATCTTGGCTCCAGCGTCCATTCACCACAGACCTTCTTTGTACACCAATGGTATTAATCATTCAGAGAGCCTTTGGCACTCTCAGTTATCATCCATGCATTGCTAGTTGAGCACATGCAGGGGGAAAAAAAACTTCAGCAACTAGTAGAAACTTAAGTATGAATGCTAAAGAGGAGGGACAGGACTGGGGCTACACAGAGCTAGAAGGTAACGTGACTCAGGAATCCTGGGATGGAACAGAGTCTAGAAATACAGGCCTGAAACTGACTGGAGAGAAATCATTATCTTACTTTGATACACACTTTCTTTCTACTCTTAAGCAAGTCAAATCCTGTAAATATAAAAGCACTGGTGGATCAGAACCAAAGTTCATCTGGTCCAGGAGCCCATTTCTTGCAGTTGCTTTTTGGGAAGCCTCCAAGCAGGGTAGGAGTATACTGGCATCTACTTATTTATGTCCCTACCAAACATATAATTTAGAGGCATGGTACCTCTGAATTTGGATCTAGTCAATATGTAGTCAGAGGAGGCAGTCAGGTGATCCTCAAGATGCTATTGAGCTGGAACTCCTAATACTCCTTACTATGGGCTAAGCTGGCTGGGGCTGCTGGAGTTGTAGTGCAATAGCATCTGGAGAGCCACATGATTCCTACCCTTGACCCAAGAAGTGCCATCCCACCTGGCTGATGATATTGCTGAGAATGGTTGGCGCAGGCTCAGCAGGTGGCTTGGGACTGCTGAATGTGCCTCAAATTCTCTTTTGCATCTTTGTCTTCTTGTGTCAGTCATGCTGGCCAGAGCAGAAGTTTGAAATGTTTTTTGAGACTACAACTCCCCCAGTATTTGGACCATGCTGCCTGGGAGATTCTGGGAGTTGTAGTTCCTAAAAGGCCAGGTGATAACCAGGTTGGGTTGGCAGTTGCATGTAGGTGTCTGTTTGATGTAGAAGGTAGGTGACAGCTTCCTCCCCTCTCACTCCTGCTGATTTAACTGAGTACAAACTACTTTGCACTTAGAACTCATTTTGCAATGACTGAAGAAAGCTAAAGACGAAGAGGGAAAGTGGAAGGAGGAGAGAGAAACTGGGACAGTTGGAAGGCATGGTGATGACACTGGCCTTTTCTGCACAACAACACTCTCCCGTGTCATCCTGTCACAATCCCAGCAGTGCCTCTGCTAGGATGGGAGCATGTTCCCAGTGTTCCTCTCCGCACCTGACCAGCTGCCTGCAGAAGGGACTGCGGGGGACACATTCCATCCTTCTGAACTGCAGTTGGCCTTCTTTTCATGCTGCAGCAAGGGAGGAAGCATGTAGATCGCATTTCCAGCCACTCTGCATGGCCAGCTGCAATGTAAGGCTCGCATGATTGGGGGTCATTGACAGAGTTTCTCCATCAATGATATAGCCCACAATTGCACCAACTGGTGATGCGAGAAGGGCAGGACTGTGATGATGTCATGCAGAAGTGTCGTTGCAGTCCCACTCCTCCCATGTCCCCATGCTGGGACCCTGTTTTCATGTGGAAAGGGCCACTGAAAGTGCAGAGCAGTCCTTGGCTGCAAGACCCAAATGACAAAACAGGTCAAAACAGACCTGTTGGAAGACTTCCCCATTTCTTGCCTGCAGGTTACCCTCCCCCCAATGCCTGCCATCAATTTAGGCTTTAATAAATGAGTAACACTGATTGATCACATATGCCAAATATGACTGCTGTTTTGAGTCAGGTTGCTGCTAATTTAAAATTACCTTTAAAGTACCTTGTTTAATTTATTACCTTTTGGAGATTTATGAAAAATGGGTGTGGTGTCAGCAGGTTCAAGTGCCCGGGTTTGTAGCCATGGGGACACATGTAGAAGCCCAGCCACCTCAGACATTCTGCCCTTCTGACCTCTTCTCCCAGAGATGGAACAGACTGCCCTCTGGTCTCAATGACCTGTCCTCCTTGTGTGTATTTATTTCCTGACGAAGGATGTGAAACTGATTTAACAATGTATTAACAAGTATTATGCTTTACCTACTGTATATTTAATTTAACCTGTTGACCAATCCCTTTATGCACAGACAATCCCAATTCAAGATTTCTGGCTATGGGCCTGCAAAACCCTTTTGAGCCTTGGAAATATTTGTGATTGCTTTCCCATTACTCAATGATTGCATCCTGATCCTACTTTAACTGATGTGAGTCTATCCAATCGAATCCTGGGATTTGTAGTTTGGTGAGAAACTGATTTTTTCATGAAACTACAAATCCAGGATGTCATATGAGGGAGCCAAGCATTATCAAAATGCTATAACTGTGTAGTATGAAAGAGATCTGTGAGAGCTAGTACTATATTTATTTTACCGTTACTGGATTGATTATGTTAGAAAGATCCAGATGTTAGAGCTTGAAGGAGTTTACCAGGAGATTCTTGGAGCTGTAGACCAAGAAATATTTTTTCTGAGCTTAGTAGGAGATCTAGAATTTACACAGCTGGCTCCAAGTGGAAGGGAGGTGTAACTCTGTACATCTTTTTTGTGCATGAAATAGATTTACTAACAACTTACCTTAATATGGTAGGACAGGAAAGGTGGAGACTTGGAAGGGCTTAATATTGCAACCATACCAGATGGTAAGCTGTGTTTTGTGTATCCAAAGTGCCCATATCATTGAGGCCTTGTAAAGATTGTAAATGCCCTTCTTCAAAGCGGCAGAGATTGGAGGTATGCAGAAATTGGATATCCAATCCTTCTGCGCAAAAGGCTTAAGGAGACACCTTTCTTTCTTTCTTTTTTTCCAGATCTTTCTATCTGCTCAACAGAGGTCAAGGGCTGAGTTTTATATGTGCCATAAATAAGCTGGGAAGGAGGTATTAACAAAATCATAGTGTACTAGGTGTCTGAGGTAAAGCTGAACTTTGCTCGTTTTGGCTCATGCTGCACACCAGAGCACAGTACTCTTTCAATGAAGTGGAATTCAACATTCAAGCAGCAAATGGTGCTATTCAGGGGTGTAGCTATGTATGGGCATGTGTGTATGTGGGAGCATATGTGTGCATACGTGCACAGGGGAGCACACATACACACAAAACAAGGCTATTGTTCTACTGAAGTTAGAATTCTGGCCCCCCAAAAGAAATTTTCCTGCAGTTCCCAAATTTCTAGAATCTCAGCAAGTGAGCCACTGAAAATGGTTCACCCCTAGAATTTGCTGTATTTGCTATTCTCACATTTTCTCAGGAATTGTGCCTGCCCCTTTTCTTTGGATGGCTGAATTGTATTTCTAAATGCTCAACTGAAGTTCAAAGTTACTACAATGCCAGAAGTCTGGGGAGTGAAGGAAAATTTCATTGTGGGGTGCATAATTCATATGGGGGTGCATAATTCATATGGGGGTGCCCTCATTTTGCCCTCCTATGGACTATAACTACTCCCCATGGTCTACAGTTTCCAGAATTATCCCATTGGAATGACCATTGATTCCATCATCCATCCTTAGTGAGAAATAATGAATGCAACCCCCCACCCTGCCAAAAGACACCAGAGTGTATCTATGGCTGCAAGACTGACAAGCATATCATCTCCCAGGGTGCTATTCTTTTCTGTGAGGGACAAATACAAGCCATACTAATTACCTGCTCAACTGTTTGGTCACAGTGCTGTCTACAAACAAGTCATAGAGGGCATAGAGTTAGGTCATAGGTTTGACTTTTTAAAAAGTATTTGGGAAGAAGACTTGAGGTGTCTCTTCTGCTGCACAACAAATCTTGTAGTCTGTTTCATTAGGTGCTTGGACACCAGCCCACTCATCAGTGAGTTCATGCACTATTTGGAGCAAGGTAGTGAGTGGAGTGCCAGCATTGTGACTCAAGATCCTTTTTGTTGCATGAGTCCTGGAACTGAATCTTTGGTTCTGTACCTTCTCTCCCACCAAAAAAAGCTGTTCTGCCAAATTAATCAGCAACAGAAATGAACAGAGGCAATAGTTGTTAGAATACACAGTTTCTTAGTCATACTTAACAATTATGGGGTGATATAATCTAGAAAATGACTATAACCCTAATGCACACCTTTTGGGGCACATGTAAACTAGTAGTACCGTAGGACAGTAGGCCCTCCACATTCGGAGGGGATAGGTGCAGAGAACTCCTGCAAAAGTGAAATAACTGTGAATAACTCACCATCCCCCCCCCGCTGCTGGGGTGATCACACTGGGTGGGCAGATGGTGAGCAGAAGGAAGAGATCTTTTCCTCCCTGCTTGCCATTCCCCTCCCCTGCTGCCATTGGGGTGATCGCTCCAGGAGCTGCGGGCTGGGAGAGACTGGCAGAGATTGTGAGGGGGAGGAAACTGTCTTTCCTCTCCTTTGCTCTCTTGCAATCCTTCCCACTAGGAAATGGGAGGGGGAGAATGGGGGAGGCAAGGGACCGCAAATAATCAAAACCGCGAGAGTGAAACCCATGAATGTGAAGGGAGAACTGTAATGTGTTACTAGCATTACTGTAAAGAGAGGAGTCAACCTTCTATATGTTGCATATGTTGTATATAATATTTATTTAGGAGGTTTTATCTCAGGCTGTATTAGTTCCTAGTCTGGTTTTGTTGTAAATAGTTTCCTATATATGATTACAAATATTAATTTGTTCTCTAAGGGTTGAAAACAATTTCATTTGCTGTTCAGATTCACTAAATCAGATTTGCAAGAAACAAAAGCAAAGGCATGCAAGTTGCTTTCTATTAGGGATGGGACAAATCCAGAATTTTCCAAATCCAAATCTGGATCTGAATCCCTGGAAGGTTCTGGGAATCCATAAATCTCACAAATCTCAAATCTTTCAAATCCTTTTTTTAAAAAAGGGTTTAAAAAGCAAGGGAAAGAAGGATAATCTTGGGCAAGACACACTTTCTCAGCCTTAGCAAAAGCCTAGGCAAGGGCAAATCTCCCTCTGAAGAAATCTGGCCAGGACAATTGTCCTAGTTTTGCCTCAGGTTCTCCCCAGATTGAAAATGACATGAAGGGTCTTTCTGCACAGGCAAGAAAATATGGATTAATCCCACATTTTCCTGTCTGTGTAAACAGGACCACTACAGTACAGAGCTAATCCAGGTAAAAACTGGATTTTCTTTGCATAACTCCTTATGTTGTAGTCTGATGATGTACCAGCACACTTTGGCAGAGAAGGCTGTGACACCTTGTAAAAGTACAAAGCCCAGAATTGTGTCTGAAAGAGGTTTGCAAGGGAGCCATACAAAAGGATTTTTCAGCTGTCCTTGAAATCTCAAGACTGTAGGTTCCACTCAAGTACTGAACTTAGATATGAAATGTTCAATTTAAATATCTTAGAATACAAGCCTCTGTTAGCAGAGGTCATTATTACTCCAAGGGAAAAATTCATCTACTTGCCATCTCCCCTTGTGTGTCTGGTCTCCCAGATTTTCAGGTGTCCCAGTCTCCAACTAACTATTTGGTTGGTGGATTCAAAAGATTCGGTTTCTCTATTTTGGCACAGGGATTTGGATTTGCGAATCTCGAATCTTTGCTGAGGATTCGAGGATTTGGTTGACCCATCCCTACTTTCTATGCATTAAGTAACAGAGGCTTTGCACGCAGCTGAAAACTAATGTGAGATTTAATGGCAAGCATATAAGACTATTCAAATTTTTAAATGTAACAATTATGGGGTGTCATAGAGCCAATATGCACTGTTATGATGCTGTTTATAATTAGGTGACACTCCCTCAATGTTACAGAGTGGGGTAGTGGTCTTTGCATTCGATTATGAACCTGGTGATCAGGGTTCAATTCCCCTCTCGGTCGTGGAAACCCATGGGGTGGCCTTGAGTGTGTCACAAAAATTCCATGATAGCTTTGCCTTAGGATCACCATAAGTCAGAAATGACTTGAAGGCACACAACAACACCTAGACACTCAGTAGGCAGTTGCCTAAAGTCTATGCCTGTTCTGTACAAATAAAGTTAACTATTGGTGTGCTCTGCATTCCTCTAGCTTGCCTATGGTCCGCAAAACATTATATGGCTTTAGGGCCACACCTTAAATTTTCTAGTCAACAAGTTACTACCATGAGTGACTGATTGCTCAGGGAAAATGGTAGTACACAATTGATAATGTATACCTGCAGTCCCTCTCACACAAAAAAGGGTGGGAACTTTCTCTGTGCATGGGCTCCATTCACGCACAACACAATATGAATGGTGTTGCAGGTATAACATTTTAAGGTTTATATATATACTATTTGTGACATTTTTCTCTCATTCTCTTTTCTTTTGGAAGGGGAAGAATTAAGGCCACCATGTGTAAGCCTCAATTGGTCAGCTGGGTCACATGTACCTTTGGATGCAGGAGGAAGGGGGAAGGCACCAAAACATGAAGGGTGTCCGGACCTAGTTGAGGACGAATCTGAAACGCTTGCCAGTTGTCATCACTTTATTTCCAGGGCAAACCCCATGGCAGGATGGTAGCACTGCCTTTTGGAAACAGAGGTTGTATCATGGGCAAGGACTCAGCTTCCCCAGGTGAACAACAGCCTCAAAGGAGGACAAGCAGATGCAAGTACACAAGCAACTAATCAGGCTGGAATGAGAGCCAGCTGGCTCCAGCCTTCTTAATAGACACAGAGGCAATGACTGAATGCCAGAAACAGCTCATGTGTTTGCTGGCCCTTGCCTTGTGTCCTCTAGATTCCCTGCTCATTACCTTTTTGGATTTTCTGATCCCCAGACTGTCTGACCATGTTGCCCACCACATTCCTAGACCCTTGGACTGCTTCTTGATTATGTTTCTGCTCCATCCTGAACAGACAAGCATTGCTGATTGTGAATGGCCTCCCCTAGCCCAGTACTCCATGCCAGGTGATGATAAGCCAAAGTTGGGACAGCAAGGAATAGGTAAAGACAGGAATTGGCATTGGAATGGTGCAGACTTTTAACTGAGGGTGAGAGAGAACAGAGTTTGGAAATGCTATTTTGGACCACAGTTCCCAACACTGTGGGAGCTATAGTCCACAAAGTAACTTTTCTAAATCCTACCCTAGAAGAGATTAAGGGATGCATTTACCATTTAGACTCTGTTTTCAGCAGCAAAATATCTTGGGCTGGCACTTTTCATCTTCCATGTTGTTCAAATGATGGCTGGAATTCATTATCACAGTTACAAAAATGGAACCTAGTTATGCATCTGCAACGGATTCATATTCACAAAAGGCCACGTGTTCATGATTGTGGCACTGTTGCTACAAATGTAGAAGTTCCTCAATTCTACTTCACTGGGTAGTAGTTACTGCAAGCAGTGATGGTCTGTTCTGCTATTGACTGGGGTACAGCACACTGACATTTCCACCCCCCTCCTGCCAGCGATCTTTCATATGGGAGTGGAATTGCAACAGATTGTCACATTGAAGAAAGTTGACTGAAAGTGAGTGGGAATGAACTAATAGGATTGAGTTAGTCTGTTGTATGCTAATCAATAGAGAACGATTTTGGTAACTCACAGCAACTGCTCCCCAGTGGAGCAGGATTGCAAGGGACTATGTGTGTGTGTGTGGTTAGGCTAGGAGATGCTACTTGGTTAGGTATATTTAACTAAGCTGCTGATCTAGGATCTCAACTGGTTTTAAAGAGATTATACTGATAGCCTTAAAGAGGGTAGAAAATTAGAAGGGTAAGGGAAGCATCTAAACAATTTTAAGTATATGTTGCTCCTTGAAAGAATAATTTAATAAATGCAGTTATTATGAATTACAGGTTGAGTGAGTGCAATTCATTATTAAGTAAAGTCCATGGAATTTCACCAGTAATGTGGGAATATATTGGATGGAGTGGAAGTTCTGGGAGTTCTAGAGCTTTAAAAGTTCTAAAGCTTTCTTCTTTCTACCCTTCCCATGATCTCTCACATCAGACCTCTGCCATTCAGTATCACTCCCTCTGCAACTGCAGATATAAATATCATGTTTTCTGCGCTTGCTGTCACAGAGGATGTCAGACACAGAATGCTGAGTTCTAAGAGATTAATAGATTTTAGATAGATATTAGCACTTTTGGCCTATATCCTAATGTTAGTCCCAAATTCTGTAGACCAATTGAATCAACTGAATTTCTTTACATGTTGACTCATCACTCAGGAATTGATTTAGTGGGTCTACTCTTGCTGGAATAAACTAGTAGGATTCAGCCCAGTAATCTATCCCAGTCCACAATTGTATTGTTCACTCTTGTGTTGTACCACCATTTTCTTGAAGTGGTGGCAAACTTTCAGCAGCCATAGTTTTGCTTCATCTTGCTTAATTTTTTTTTTTCATTTGCAGGTGTCATATTGGACATTGGGCGTATTGAGCATTGCCTTTTTTGTACAGTAGTTTCAGAATTCTTGTTTTGAGGTTGCTGTTGAGCAGCAATTCCACTGGACATATGCCATGTTGAACACTGAATGGGACTACCACTTTTATTAAGTGCCAATTTTTTTAAAAAATAGAGTCTATAACTTTAATAGTCTCTTAACTATTTGTGCTTCATTCTCAACAATACTAAAGGACTGAGAATATTGTGGACCAAGGTTGTAAATCTTTGTTTATTTATTCCTGCACATAAGAACAAATTATTTCAACAATTTCCATTCCACTCTGCAGGAATACAAAGTTTTTGTGCAATTTAGGAACATTATTTTCACTTCGGGTCTATTGTTGGGAAAAATTCATTTGTGAAATAATACTTGTTTTTCGTATGCAGAAAATGTCTTCTGGAGCAGGAAAAAATATGCATTTTGAGCAAAATGCACTGAATTCTGCATGAAAATATTGGCTATTGCAGAGAAAACACATACAGGAAAAACTACCCCTGGTTTTTCTTGTGCAACCATCTGTGTATTTGTGCAACCTGTGTAAAGCCGTGCGATTTGCATAAGATGCATACAGTTTGTGCAAATGTATCAGTTCTTACATGTAGTTTTTCTGCATTTGTTTTCTTTCAAAAAAACAACAACAACCAACCAAATAAAATAAAGTTTTCCACAGGAATCAGTGCACTTTGTCCAATATACACACTTTCTGCCCCCCTTGCAATTTTCTGCGCAAGGAAACCATGAACATTTTTACAAAAAAATGAGTAAGATCTGCTGGGGAAGGCTTTCTCTCTGTCTCACCACCATCCCAGGCTCACCTGGTGAGGACACGGGAGAGAACCTTCTCAGTGGCTGCTCCCACTCTGTGGAACGTTCTTCCACAGGAAGCTAGGCATGCCCTCTCGTTGCTCTCATTTCGCCAACAGACAAATTTTTTTCTCTTTAAACAGGCTTACATGTAACCTGGGCAGTTTTATTTAATAATTGTTATACTAGAATATCCTTTTAAGTATTTTTATGATTTTATATTCAATTTTTTAAAAAATGTTTTGATGTTTTCAATGTATTTAATGTTTTTAATGTATATTTATTATTGAAAGCCACCTTGTGTCCCAATTTTGGGAGAAAGGCGGCTTAGAAATATGATTAAATAAATAAATTAAATTTTCCCCAGTGAAGTCCCTAAGTGTGAAGAATCTTGCAGCTGGTTTTCTTTTACTCATCAGAATGTCCCAAGCATTAAGGCACCCTTATGCCATCAAGAATGGAAATCATAACAAATATTCTTCACATCCCTGCTGCAGACTTGGGGTTTTATGACTAAACCAACAGTGTGTTCTAAAGACCATGAATTCATATCCATCAAAATTTTGTAAGTTTATCTGTCTGCACTATTGAAGGTATGCCACGATATGGAAAAATTGACTTTATGTAAGTGGTTACATGAGCTGCTGCAATATGGGGCCCTTTCACACTACACAATTACAGTATAGCACTAGGCATCCACTTTAACTGCTTTGGTAACTTCCTATGGAATTCTGGGATTTTGGTTAGTGGGATATGGAGAGTTCTCAGCCAGAGCACTCCTCTAGTACTTCAAACTAGACTATAAAATCCCAGGACTCCATAGGAAGTGGCAACTGTCACTTAAAATGGAATCATAATGCTATAACTGTGTTGTGTGACAGGGAGCATAGTCTAAGTGAGCTGCTTCACAGTAATTGGAAAAACTCTCCATTATGAGTAAATAATTCTTTTTGCTGCTTCAAATAGATCGATCTATCTGTGACCATGGATGCAAGTGCTCTTCCCGTCCAGTCCCTTAATGTTAGCTGACCAAAACTTCACACGTATTGGGCAGGTTTTTTCTTTTTGTTATGTGTCAGCTTTCATGCTTGTCCAATGTGTCTCTGTTTGCAATTTTGGGAGGAGGTCTAAGTGCCCTGCATTCTCTGCTGTATTTCCTCAGCAAGTTTGTAGATTCTGAGGGCTCTTCTAATATGAATTCATGCTCTTGTAGCAATCTTCTTAATGCTGCCATTTATAATTCCCAATACTAGTTGGTCTCTTACACAGGACGCAGGTCTTTCTGTACTACACTGTTATAGTGCTATTATTCCACTTTCAGCATCCTGTGGAATCCTGGAGTTTGCAGTTTAGGGAGGAGCATTTAGAATTCTCAGCCAGAGAGTTCTTTGGTCTCATTGTAAACTACAAACCCCAGAATTCCACAGGATGTTGAAAGTGGAATAATAGCATTATAATAGTGTAGTGCAGAAAGGCCCTCAGCTAACTCTCCATTAATGTGTGTCTTGCTTAGCACCCTAACCTTCGCCACAAGAGCTTCAACACTTTGTTTGTTTGTTTATTTTGCTTTCGGTCTGAAATCTCATTTGAGACTTCCCAAAGTCTCATTGATATTGGAGAGACAATATTTCTCGAGCTTTTGGAGCAAACTTTTATAGAGTCAAAAAATTGTCCACTGCTGCCTTAAAGAGTTAACCCTGCAGATGGCATTTGGGGAACAGCTCAAAACATAGGCAGGTTAATCTCCCTCCCTCTTAGAAGAAGGAGGATATTCTGGAGAGGCTGAGTAGAACCAAACTCAAGAGTGGCTTTACTTCCCTTTATGCAATCACTTGTCCCTGTTTGCACCACAAACTCTTGAAAGGCAAGCAAAGTATTTAAACATTCTTTTAGCATATTTACTCAGAAATAAGCCATTTCTCTGTGAAAGCAAGATTCTTAAACGTCTCTCCCCACCCCAACCTCCAGCCCACCCAATTCCCCCAAATCACTTCAGGTCACCTTACACAACCCACAAACAGACCTAGTGCGGTAACCAAACTGTTGTTGGATTGTAACACCCTCCTGGCAATGGGCCAGAACAGGTGCTCTTGGAGGCTTTGTGTGATCCTCTTTCATCTCCTGTGCAGGTTGATTTGGAAGATGAATACAAAGGAGTAGAAATTCCCAGATTTTGTTCAGGTGTGAATAATGTTCTCTAGGCTGATTCAGACAACCATTTTCCTCTACCACTCTGTAGCAATTAGAAAAAAAGAATATGCAGAAAAGAAAACATACAAAGAATTAAGTCTTCTGAAGAGTCCAGCACACAGTTGGTTCCACTGACCTGATAAGGTTCAAAATGTCTGGCTTACTGGAAGCATAATATTGGTCTAACTATCAGTCAGTTCAGTGAGACAGTATAAATTAGACATCTTTCCAGGACACACAGTAACTGTGCCAACACTGCTGTATCATTAAGATACTAATGAGAGATTGACTTTTCCTGTAATTAGAATTTAAGAAAATATTCTAAGACAGGTGTAGGAAATTTAGACTTCCAGATGTTGCTGAATTGCCATCTTCCTTGCTTGGCCACACATGTCCCAGTTTTCATCTGCGAAATGTTGGAGGGTATGTGATGGTGGCAGGAGCACTTCTACATACTCTGTTCACTGAGTAGTATGTGAATGTGCATTGTGAATTGCTGTTGTGCCGCATTGCTGCTGAGCATAAGCGTTGCACAGTGGACGTGTAATACAAGTCCAATGCCAGATATTTATGCTGAAGCAATGTATGGTCTTCTCACCACTGGTACTGCCTTTCTGTAGTGGTGGGATTGTATGTTCCTGTGAAGCAAGAGGCTATGCTGACAGTAGGAGTGGTGCTGCTGATAGGGTCTCCCAAATCAGACAGGTTTTTGCTAGGAGCCAGACTAAATGTGCCAAACAGCTACTGGGCAGCAGCTGTTGTGGGGTGAGACACTGGCAGAGGATCTCTCAGAGGAAACAATAATTTCACCGTAGCTAACACTTGTTAATACTGTTCAGAGTAGATCTTTTACCAAGAAAACCCTATGATAAGACAACCCAAAATAAAACAAGAGATAGTGCTGGAGGATGAGACTACCAGGTTGTATGGAACTCAAGAAGTTATTGGGGGAGAGCAAAGGACAATTACGAATAATGCTGTGGCTAATGATGCAACTGGACTCAAGCCAAAAGGATGTTCAGTTGCTGAGGTGCTCAGAGGCGATAGGAAAGTCTGAAGCTGCACAGCACATGTTATAGAAACATGGAATGTGAGAAGCATGAATCAGGAAAAGCTAGATATGGTAAAATTAGAAATGGAACAAATAAACATTGCAATACTTGGAGTGAGCAATCTGAAGTGGAGAGGAATGGGATATTTTGAGTCAGATAATTACTAATGTTTTACTAAGGAAATGAACATCTAAGAAGAAATGAGATGGCATTCGTAGTGAGGAGAGATGTAGCAAAAACAGTCAAAGGATACAATGCAAAGTCTGACTGAATAATGTCAAGACTTCAGGGAAAAACCATCAATATAACTTAATCCAAGTTTATGCTCCAACTACAGAGGCAGAAGAAGAAGAAATGGAAAGATTCTGTGCTGCAGTCCAGGAGGAAAGTGATCACACATCAAAACAAGACTTTTTGGTAATCATAGGTGATTGGAATGCAAAAGTAGGAAACACAGCAGAATGAAAGGCTGTAGAAAAATTTGGCCTAGGATCAAGAAATGAAGCAGAAGACTGACTGGCTAAATTTTGTGAGACCAATGGTTTGTTCATTGCAAATACAGTCTTCAAGCAACCCAAGAAACAATTGTATACATGGACGTCACGTGATGGCCAATATAGAAACCAAAATAGACTACATAACTGGAAGCAGAAGATGGAGATGTTCCATTCTCCCTGCAAAAACAAGACCAGAAGCATGTTGTGGCACAACATGGATTATAAATAGCAAAGCTTAGAATTAAGGTAAAGAAGAGCACTAAACTCGTCATCGTGCCAAAATACAACATGAAGAACATCCCTGTAGAATTTAAAGATAATGTGAAAAATAGATTTGCACTATGAATCCCAATGAGCTGGGAGCTAGACTGAAGCCAGGGACATTATCAAGGAGGAATACAAAAAGATAGTATCTGTAGCCAAAAAAGAAAGAGGATCCTCAATGGATGACAAGTGAAACTCCTCAAGCAGTTAAAGACAGATGAGAAGCAAAAGTAGTGTCAGAACCTTGAATGCAACTGTTCAATGACTTGTGTGCAGGGGGATGACGAGAGTTACTATAATAATCAATGCAGAGAAAAGAATGACAACAAAACAAAGGGAAAACAAGAGTCTTCTTCTACAAGATCCAAGACATCAAAGGGAATTTTAAACCAAGAGTGGAGATTCAATACAATCAGCAGGAGAACATATTACATGACCAAGTAGAAATAAAAATATGATGGAAACAATACATGGAATAATTATGTAAAATAGATGGAAGGCTGACAGATTCATTCGAGGAAGAACCACATGAAGACAGTCTTCCAGTTTTAGAAAGTGAAATGAAAGCTGCACTTTGAGCACTTGGGAGAAATAAATCCTCAAGAGCAGATGGCATACCAATAGAGCAGTTTCAATCTCCAGTGGCAGAATCCACTCTAGTTCTGCTCTAGAATCTACTCTAGTTGCCAAGATAACCGAGGCTGTTATACTTTGGTCATATCATGAGAAGGCATGACTCACGAGGAAAGACAATAACGCTTGGTAAGGCAGTAGAAAAAGAGCAAGACTGCATTTCAGGTGGATAGACTTAATCAAGGAAGACACATCCTTGCATCTTCAAGACCTGAGAAGGGTGATTGATAAGATGCCTTGGAAATCTCTCATTCACAGGGTTGCCATAAGTCAAAGCCAACTTGACAGCTGTTAACAACAAACAACAACAATGTAGGATCTTGGTATATGTGTGGCTTCAGAAGTCCCTCTTTTCCCTCAAAGTCCCTTTCAACAATCATCCTTGTTTCTGAAGCAAAGCTAGATTTCTTGCCTCATTCAAGAATGCCATCCCAACAGGATGGCCCAGACACTGAGGCAGGAAGGAGAATCTGTCAGAATTCTCTCAGTGCCTTTGCTTTCCCTGTATCAGGTTGAACCTGTTCAGCGTGAGGGCCAGAGGCAGTGTAGATTCCAGGTTTCTCTTTCTGCTCCATTTATTTTTGAACATGCTATTCTCCTCTCCTCTCCACTCTCTCCTTCTACAGCCCCTCCTTTTCACTTGCCCTTAGGCCTCGAGCTTTGAGCTGTGAAAGGCATAATGCAGGGCAGTGCTTATACACCTGAAACAGGTTTTGACAGGCCTGGGCACCTTTTCCATAGAAGGATTAAGGCTATGCAAGTTACAAAGTGTTTTGGTTTTCTTTCTGTCCTTAGAAATGCTCAGTGAGCATTGTCCTGAAATTTCTATTGTTTGCTCAGAGGTATTTGTGTGTGTGTGTGTGTGTGCAGGCACACGTGCTTCTATAATTTCTCCGGCATAATCTGCTTACAGTGGGAGAAAAGGAGAGGGCATTATTTAACAGTGTAACCCAATGCATGTCTACTAAGAAGTAGAAGGTTGGTGGATCTTACTTCCAAGCAAGTGGGCATAGGGTTACAATAAAGGTCTTCCTTCTGCAAGGAAAAAGATGATTACCATAATTTCACAATTATAACATGCAATAGCAAAATTTCTAGGCCTCCATCCCATTTTCAGGCAGTTCTGATAGCAAGGTCTAACAGTCCAGTTTCAGTGCCAGTAAAGCCATGCATAGCCAACAGAGATACCATTCAGAGAATGCTGAGAAGCAGAGTCTAGAAACAGAGTCAGGGTCAAAACAGACAGAGTCCTACTAGGGAGTCTCATTAGAGAAATTAAATTAGGAGAATTCAGAGTTAAAGAACCATATGGTTAAAGTTAAAGAACTAGTCCAGTTCAGAACACAAAGAAGGTGGAGACATTCCAAGAGATAAAGTTGAAAATAGTGTGAGGTCAGGCACCAGATAACCAGTTACAGGATACATAGGTTCCCAGATCTCAGGGACTGCTTCTGAGGTAGGGATGGAAACAATAATCAAAAATATTTGAAAAATGAGTTAAGGGGGGCTTCATGAGTGCCAGGAAGGAGTCTCTCACACACAATTGCTCTTGGCCAAGAGGGAACATCTTGTCAGCCCCTGATCTCACCTCAGCAGCAGGCAGCGGTCTGAGGAAAATGAACAAAAAAAGCTTTATTGAAACATCAGAATTTTTACAGAGTTTCCAAAGAAAATGTGAGTGAGAATTGCTTAACATAAATTGCAAGACAGAGGAACAGAGAAGAGATCATTCTAACATTCTAACATAGGTGTCATTCTTTCTGTGAGCAAACACAAGCTCTGAGTTAGTTATCTTATTGACTTTTGACATACTTCTTGCAAGAAGACAGAATGGCTTATTTAGAATTGCTCAGGAACTCTGAAATAACACACTAAATGCTTGCAAAACTTTTTACTCCCAAGAAGAGATGGAAGGGGAATGGAGACATCTTGGACAAACTTATAGTGGAACGTCTCAGGCACTACTGCCAAACAAATGCGACAGGAAGGCAGATGAAGACTCTTAGTAGGTCATAGGGACTTATTAATGGAACAGCGATGGTGGGCCATTGTTGGAAGGCATTCAGACTTCATCGTATTTCTGGTGATGTTGTTGGGAGCAGAGTAATATATATGGTGAATAGTTCCAAATCTTAAGACAGAGAGGGAAATCTGTTGCTTTAGAGAGGTCATACTCAACAACATCCATAACATAATACCTAGCTGTCAGTCTTTTAAGCAGACTTCAGAGCAGCAGAAGAAAAAGAAAGCATAACTGTTCCATCAGCTCTCCTGAGGTATTTGTGGTCTTTAGTTTTCCCCAGAGTTACCTAACTAGCAGGTATTTCATCAAGCTGTCTGAATTCTTCATCCTGACCAACTGTGGTAAGAACTGTACTTGCAACAAATAATGTCTAGGGCCCTTTCCACCTGGGGGTTAAAAAACGGTGTAGAGCGACCTCTGATGGAGGTCGTCTACACCGTAAAGTGGATTGGGGTGGACTACTTTTGCGTAGTTCCACACTCCAATCTGCGCTAGGGTGACCAGAAGTGGCGGTGCCGCGTGCTTTTTAAAAACCACTTTTCATTAGGTTTTTAAAAAGCACGGGGCATGCAGCCCCGTGCAGCCGTGTGCCCCGTCGTAGCACCCACTGTAGATTTGCAGGCATGCGCAAGGGCATGCCTGCAGACCTACCAGGGGGCGGGCTTCCTGCTGGTGAGCTTCTCCGGTTGGTGGAGAGCCTCTGCCAGCCGCAAGCCGCCATTTTGGGCACCGCAGGACGCTGTGGGACGCCGACGAGTGTGGAGCAGTGAAAACACGCTGCTCCACATGGTGACGGACTTACCCGGTTTCAGGTAAGCTCCGTTTTAGCGTGGTTTTGCCCGTTTCTTCCTCCGCATGTGGAAAGGGTCCAAGTTTGTTTCTTCCCTCTTTGCTGTTGTGTGCCTTCAAGTCATTTCTGATGGCCCTAAGCCAAACCCATCATGGGTTTTTCTGGGGCTGAGAGTGTATGATGTGCCCAAGATCACTTGGTGGGTTTCCATGGCTGAATGGGGGACTGAACCCTAGTCTCCAGGGTTGTGTTCCAGTATTCAGACATCACACTGACCCTTTTTCCTTCTTTCTCCCTCTCAAATCCCTTTTCCTTGTGTAACATGATTTTTATTACAAACTGGAGGTCAGAGACTGTGTATTTACTACTGATGTTTGAAAGTCCCATGGAAGTCTTTTTGGCTGAAAATTGCATGTGTATATGTGGGGATGGGGAGGAGAGATAAACATAACCAATAAATAATGGGTGCTTTGGCCCTCAGACGTGGACCTGCACTCAGTTCTGAATGAGCTCTTCTACTTAGCCTTTATCAAATGAAAGCAGAGAACTGAGAAATGAAGCTTCCCTTGTGGCCTGAGGATTTCTGAATCAGGTTTTCAGTATCACATTTATGCAGGTGACAGATTTTTCAGTTTCAAATCAATTGATGCCTCTGCGTGGAAGTCAGTGATGGACTGTCTGCCTCATGTTTCTTTGTGGATGACCACTCACTGTTTTAAGCTGAATGTGGACAAAACAGAGATATTGATGTTTCAGTCTGATCATCCACCCTGTCTCATGTCTCCCACTAGATTTACAGGGTTGTACAGTGGCTCCTGTCTTGGTTGCGAGGAACCTTGGAGTCCTGCTGGATGATCGCCTATCTCTATGTCCCTCTATTGGGGCTACAGCAAAGACATGTAACTTCCATCTTTTGAACATCTGCAGGACCCAGAGGTTCCTGAATGTAGAGATTGCCCACCTGCTTTTCTAGGTCTTGGGTATCTCATGCCAGGATTATTGTAACAATTTATTGGCAGGTTTCCCTTCCTGCTCCCTTCTTCCTCTGGTTTAATTCAGAACAATGCCATCTGGGTTATTTTAAATCTCCCCAAATATTCACCTGTTTCTTCTCCCTGTAGATCCCTTCACTGGCTACCAGTGTGAGCCAGGGCCTGTTTCAAACTTTTGGTTTTGATATTCAAGGCTTTGTGTTCTAACCTCCCTCAGTACTTTATAGCTTGGCTAGTATGGTATGCTCCATCTAGGAATTTAAGATCTACAGGCAAAGGATTATTGTCTGTTCTACCAATGTGCACCAGCTCTGTCAAGGCTGAGAAACCTTTCAAGATCTGGCTCCACATTTGTGGAACAGTCTTCCTTTGGACCTCTGCTGGAGGAGGATCTCACCCATTTTTGTAAATGGTTGAAGACCTTCTTTGATTCACCATCTTAAGCCACTGAGTTGTGTTTAAGGTGCTGAGATGCTTAGTGACTGGTGGAGTGTTGGGGATTTCATTACATATATTGTTATGGTGTTATGATTTATTGTCTTTGTCCCTGATTGGATATGTTGATGTTCTACCTTTGGTGAAATAAATGTTGTTGTATTGTTGTTGTTGTTGTTGTTTTGACAATTTATCTGGTTATCGTAACATCAAAGCATTCAAAATTCTCCCACTAGTTTTTAAGAGCTTCCTGTAGTCTACAAATATATCTTTACTGTTGCAAGGCTGTTTCTTCTAAGAAGTTGCTTTTCAAACTGCAGTGCTTGTGATCATGTATGATATCTCATGGCTGTGATGAAAGATTCCCATGGTACCAATGGGAGCATTACATTCTGTCCCAGTGCAAATAGCAGCTTTGGAGAAGGGCTGGGATATTCATTGGGCCCGTGGTGTAGAGAAAGAGTTAAATTCTCCTTCAGCATCTTCTGAGTTGCAGTCCTGCTGAATGAGAGGGAAGGGCTGCAGCTGGTTCCATTTTTTTTTAAGTGTACTTGATGGCACTTTTGGATTTACATAAAAGTCTAGTAATATTTTGAAAAAAATTGGCTCCCTACATTGGGCAACATTTGTGTGAGGCAGATTTTAATAACACAGAAAACCTGCATCTCTGAGACTGAAAGGTGGTGGAAAGGGCTTTTCTTTTAAATGTGTTTTGAATAGTGCCATGCATACATAGTTAAATGAAGACATAGAGTCACATAAAGGAGACCAGAACTAGGAAAAAAAATATCCCTCAGGTAATATGATTATAACACTGGCATTCCTTTACCAAGAAGGGGCTGTAGCTCAGTGGAAAAAGAACCTGTAATAAAGATCCCAGGCTCAGTTTTGTAGTATCCTATACATATAGGATCAAATAAATAAATAAGGCAAACAAACAAACAAATTCTTAGCTGGGGCTGGGAATGATTCTTCCTTGGAAAATTGTGCTTGAAATTCTTCCATGAGAGACATGTCAGAGGGATGAAACAGTGGTGTGGCCCAATATCAGACCTTGTCCCCACCTAAATAGTTTTGGTAAGTTTATTCAACACAAACTCATTCATTATAAACACATTATAACTGCCATAATTTAATATACCATCCACTCCATTTGGAGGATTTGTTCACCTACTGAATACTTGACAAAGAACATTCTAGCTGCCATAGTCATGCACAAGTAATAAAACTTCTTTGTTCTTTTTTTAAATCCCTTTGAAAGTACTCATTAAAACATTTTAGGACCTGATTAATAATTTTTCTAGGATGCTATTATTAACATTTAGGATGTATTTGTCCCCCCACTCCCAGATTCTATGGCAAGAACAACACTCTTGCCCCCAAAGTTACCTTTTTTCCTTCTACATTTTGAAGGTCAATGTGGCTTTAACCAAACTGTTCATCCTTTGGGGTGATCACCAGTGTAAATGCCTAATTAGAGTTTCAATGGGAAACTCGTTTCTCTGTCCCTGTCATCTTGCCTTTTCCTCAAGACACTTGACACCATATCCTATAAAGACTATTGGACTGAGTAGCAGCCCATGGTAACCCAGGGATCTTCATGATTGAACAGGAATAAAAACAGATCTCCTCAGATGGTGTCTTAACATTTGATGCACTGCACTTTCTCTCCCCATTTCATTTTGCCTTACCCTTCTAAAAGGAAGATATGACTACTGTTGGCTTCTTACAGAGACTGGCATCTAAGAAGATCCTGTTTTAATACTTCATGTTAGAAATTACCAGTTACCAGCCTTAATGAAAAAAAGAAACTTCCTAAACAGGAACATTTTTTCTAAAAAAGCCAAACAAACTCAGGGCTTATTTTTCCAAACAATATAGTGCTTTTATACACATAAGAAGCTTGATCAATGCATGATTCCTCAAAGCAAATATATCAAACCCCTGAAATATTAGAATGCAGGTATAGGGGCAGCAGAAACCACGCTGATAATTACTATTTAAAGTTGCCTTCCACTAAACTCTTCTCATTGCGATCTGAGATTTTGCTTCAGTGCATGGTACATCTCAAGAACTTTGCTGAACTTATAAAAGGAATACTATTCATCTCAGGTAAGCTGCTGTGTGTACTTTGTGTAAGCAATATGATTTGACAAGCAGTGTGTGTACTTAGATGCTTGTGTGGCCCCAGGTGCTGTTTAAAGACAAAGATTGAGAAGATCTGTGCGATGAGAGGGAGGTGACATCTAATGTACCATCAGAGATTACGTTATCAGAAAATAAACAGCCTGGAGAGGTTAGGACTTTATTAGAGAGGTGTGGTCTGAAGGCAACAAATATAGCAGGATCGCTGAAGTTAAGAAAGTCTGGGTCAGTGATTGGTGGAGAGATTACCGAAGATTCTCCCATGTATTAACCGTAGGGTCAACCATGGAAAAAATGGGATGTTAACTATAATGAAAAACTAAATGGAAATAATGAGGCAGCCTGAATAAACTATGATGCTCCACAGGATTGTCAGCCAGGATCCATTAGAATGGTTGGAAATTCTTGGTTCTTCAGAAACTCTAGTTAACATGGCCTATGGTAAAAGATCTTAAGTAAAAGATCATTTAGAAGAACCAGCCAAAGGTTTCCTATAATTAAACTATCAACCATTCCCAGGGGATTTATCAACATTTTTGGTGAGCAATGCAGTGGAAGATCTTTTGCTTACATTTTGTAAAATCGTTCTCAGAGCAGATGATACAGGACTAGATGGAACTGACATACATATTACATAACAATGTAGCTTCATAAAATCTCTGTTTATGTATCCTTTTTTTGTTACCATCATCAGGATTATCATGTGCTCTCAAAATTAAACTTCAAAACACTGTGTATTAGTATGTGCAGTGGTCATGTAAACCTACATAATCTACCATAGATAGAACAGGATAATCTCTGAACAATCATACTTCTCTATTAGGAAGCCACAAAATCGGTCCATTTCCTTGATTGTTTTCCATACTTTGGTGTTGTGGAATCAATTATTTAATTAATTTCTTGGCATTTACAGAGGAATCTTCAAGCAGGAAGAAGACATACTATATGACCTTCCACAGTCTGGTGCCCTCTGTGTATGTTGGACTACAATTCCCATAATTCCCATGCCAGTTGGGAATACTAGAGCATCAGAGTGGAGAGACCTGGCCTGACAGATGATATGGGGTAGCCAGACAGTTATAATTATGTTCTCTGACTAGATAATTTTTTAAAAAAAATTATGTTTCTGAACAGGTTACCAAATAGCCATTGCTGAAATGTATGTACAGATACTCAATACATATTTACACTGTAGTGATCAGCAAGTAATTAATAAATTGTGAGATAATTCATGACACTTAAAGGATTTTAAGGTCTGTAGCTAAATATCAAAGCTCTACCTGTAGTCTTCCTGAATCATGGAGCTAGAACAGCTAGTTTTGTCTGCCATGCATTCTTTAAATGTGTTTTGAATGATAAACAATGAGTATAAGGTTGCTAGGCAGAAATTGCTGACCCAAAAGGTGCGCAGTTGTTCAGAATATGTTCTGTAAGTATGGACAAGTTTGCTACAAAGACACCTAGCTAAGGCAGGGCATAACAAATTGAACTGAAATCCTGAATGAGCCAGTGTGAATAGTGTAAAAGGAAAAAGACAGTAAGAATCAGATTGGGTTGGTGAGCACAGAGTGAGAGACCACAATTTTAAACATGAGGTTGTAGGGAATAAATAGAAAAAAAAAATACATTTTTTCTTGAAGAATTGTGGAAAAACATGGATTATGAAGAGTAAGAGTTAAAGACGAGTCAGAAAGAGTTTCTGTGACATTAATGCTGCTTTTCAAATGGAAATGATGGGGTCAGGCACATAAGGTCCACACCGCCTTTGGACAATGAGGCAGTGAGCTCTGCTCTTAGGCAAGTGACAAAAGGAGTGAGAGAAGATGTCTGCTGGAAGAGTCCCCATTCTTCACTGTAAGCTTGGCTGTGTGCATTGCTGCTGCAGCTACTTTCCCCTCTCTAGCCCCAAGGGCCTGCAAAGGGGGGGGGTCCCTTTCTGGCTCAGGCTCTAGTTTGCTTTGCAGAGTGTGCAAGTTCGGCTTGTCATATAGAGCCCTCAGGGTACTAAAACTGGCTCAAAGAATGTTAATAAGATGAGGGCGGAAGGTGGAGAGATAGAAAAAGGAGCCAAAAGAGAGAGAAAAAGAGAGAGAGAGAGAGAGATTTCAACATAATTGATCTTCAAGGAGTATTTGTAAATAAAATCAAACAAGAAAGAAAGAAAGAAAGAAAGAAAGAAAGAAAGAAAGAAAGAAAGAAAAAGAAAGAAAGAAAAGAAAGAAAGAAAGAAAGAAAGAAAGAAAGAAAGAAAGAAAGAGGCATCATGCCAGGAGCACCTGCTGCCTCTCTGCATTGATATTAATCATCTAGAGAAGAAGCAAGGAGAAAATCATTACTCTGTTCTCCCTGCCATTTTGTTGCTTGGGGTGAAGGAATATTGTACTGAATACAGTACTGTAGTCCTCTTTCAAGTAGACTGGCACATTCTTTTTCTTTTTTTCTTGCTCTGCCTTGTTCCTTGGCTTCTGGAATTTCTGTATAACAAACAACAGTCTAGGTTAGAGGTGGGCAGAAGGTCAAAAAGATAGTTCTGGATGATTCTGGGTGAAGCTCTGCAGTGGATTATCAAGGATTTCTGGCTCTTAATAGCAGCAACCCACTTATTTTTCCCTCCCCAAATTATACTGTGGAAA
The DNA here is from genome assembly GCA_948474755.1 of Ctenosaura bakeri. Taxonomy (NCBI): domain Eukaryota; kingdom Metazoa; phylum Chordata; class Lepidosauria; order Squamata; family Iguanidae; genus Ctenosaura; species Ctenosaura bakeri. The sequence continues at coordinate 1,823 of CAOLHI010004315.1, read as the reverse complement.
TAAAGAAAGCTCAAGGTAACCAAGACCGGATTTTTCTGTGGAAGGATGAAGAGGGGAAGGTAGGTCACACAAAGAATGGAGGATACAAGTGTCCTCTAGCATATGATAAACCACACCTCCAAAATAGGTGAGACCACAGCACTGCATTGGATCACACCATGAGGATATTTTCCTCCTGTAAAAATGCTGCCCCGCAATGAAACGTGCTTTCAGTCCACAAATTTCTGTCATTGCAGAGATTGAGACACTGCCATTTCCACACTACACTGTTATAGTGCTATTGTTCCACTTTCAACATCCTATGGAATCCTGAGGTTTGCAGTTGTGGGAGGGGCCAGAGGCCCCTCCCGTAACTGCAAACCTCAGGATTCCATAGGATGTTGAAAGTGGAACAATAGCACTATAACAGTGTAGTGTGGAAATGGCCACTGGAAATCATTCACATGAGTTCTATCTGTTGTATTCCTATTACCTTAATAACTTTGCCTGCCCTTTTTCTTTGCAACCCAAGCTGTATATCTAAATGCCTAACTGAAGGTTTAAGTTACTGCAATACTGTGAATTGAGAGCCAGCATGGTGTAGTTTTTTTGATTGCTGGACTACCACCTTGGGGACTGGAGTTTGATTCCCTGCTTGGCCATTGAAACCACTGAATGACCTTGTGCACATCACACACTCTCAGCCCCAGAAAACCCCATGTTAAGTTCACCTTAGAGTCACCATAAGTCGAAACTAACTTGAAGGCACACCACCACTGCAACAATACTTCAAATTACTGAAGTGAAGGGAAATCTCATCAGCAGGCAGAATTCTTATTTGGGCTCAATGCTGACATTTTGCTCCCACTCAGCTCCAACTCTGGTTCACCCATCAGATTATCAAGGTACATATGGAAACTGAGCTCTGAAAAATCAATAGACCCCAGATATATACATATTTATAGGTGGAAAAAAATAGGATAACACTTGAAAAAAAAAAACCCACTGGGACTGTAACAGCAATAAATCAGTCAGTGAATATGGGAGGAAAAGACTAGTAGGAGAATATTCAGTTTCTCCCATTTTACTGAAATGCCAAGTTAAGATATGGCTGAAATTTTTTTTTTTCCTTTTTGAGACAGGTAGCACATGACGTGATTAACAGTGATGGACTTTCCTTATTCTCTATCATGTTCAATGAAGAGGGGAAGAAATCAAGCATGAATTGGCCTTAGAATCTGTAGGCACACTTGGAGGTGGTGGGCTGGCATGTGTTCTTGGAGACACAAAATATACTTCTGCAGTTTGAATTGTGCAGTTTTTCTTTGAGTCACATTTATCTGGGAGTTTTTAACCCACAGAGATTTCAAACCAATTTATGATACATACTAAGTACGTAGGAAAGCGTGGGCCCAAGCCATACATTTGCAGTGAAATGACACTGCAGGTAGTTGTGAGGTAGAGAAACAGCACAAACAGCTGGCTGCATGGATTGCTTGGCTCATATTATTCTGCTCTCTCAAAATAGTAAGAAGAGATCATATGAACCAGGACTGTGCTAGAACAACAGCTCTTATATGACAATTATATGTCAATCTCTGCTTGTGTCTTCATGGCAGAAATTCTGTTAGGGACATGCACATGTATAAATGTCCCCTGTTCATGCAGATATTTGGGGCTTTATGGGGGCTAATATTCCCTTATTTCCTCTGCATTAGCCAAAGCCACCTCCTGACTTACTGCAAGGTTCCTGAAACTTTCCTGCATGGCCATTCTGTGCTTCATGGTGAGCAGGCAGGATTGGAGAGGCTTCTGGCTAAATCCCCATAGCCAGATGTGTAATG